>JAYJMB010000657.1:0-17718 GCA_036873735.1 Pouteria campechiana | reverse complement strand
ATCTGACTAGATGCAGCGATTTTTTGATCAAATGCAGCGAAAGTAATGGCTGCATTTGGCTGATTCTCTTGTAGTGATTTATTTATGGAGAGAGAGAGCACTAGGTTTTCATCAACCTGAATTTTAACTTGAAATTCAACCTGAGCTCAATTTTTAAAAATAAAGTTAAAGTTAAAATTTTACAAATAGGGTTAGGATTAGAGTCGAGTTTTTATAAATAAAACTAGAAATAGTGCTAAGGGGAATTCAAATTCCATGAATTTTGAAGGAAAATTATATATATAATTTTTGATTTCCAACAGAGTAAAACAGTTGGCATGAGAAGACAGCCCCGGATTACAAGGCTGAAAGTTGAAGGTAAAAAAGCAATGAATGGTTCGGAATGATTCGAATTTCAGGACTGAATTGTAAGCCATGTGGGCGGTGGAATTCGTGCTGCAACAGGCAGTTGGCTTTGGTACTCACCGACGTGTCTCTCTATTTAAATCAGCATTCATGCCTCCGCGCATTTTGTTGATAACCAGCAGCTTCAAAAGCACTACCGCATAGGTCGGCTGCAGGTTAACACCTTTCCACGAGAGCCGACTATCTGAGATAGTCGTAATGAAAGAATTACATTGCAAGTGGCCGACATCTTCAAATTAGTAGTTAACCCATTTCATGGATAGAAAGCATGAATCCCTCTGTCCATAATTGAAATACCTATGCATCTAGTGTCCTCGGAATTCAAGAGATCGAAAAGTCATGAAGATAGACCCGGAGCTTGTCCGTTTGCTCTTGAAGAGTGATGGATGGGTCCTGAAAAGTAGCTGTGTTTCCCTCCAAGCTTCTTATGCTTTTGTACTGTTTGAGTTGTGGCCCATGAGTCGTGCTCGAAGTGACTTGCCCGTGATTTGTATTCCATGCGCATGCCCATGTTCGTTTGTCCTTATGTGCTTCGAGTTTGGCCTTGTTAAGTGATCCCACCCATTCATCTGAAGTTGGCTATACATGGAGAATGATTTTCCTTTTTTCCTATGGGATAGTTTCATACGGATGATGGCTTTTATTCTAGAAGAGATGAGTAGGGAAAATATACATTAGGCCTTCGCTAGGTTTTAGAGATATTTTCAAAAAGGTTACTATTTACTTGACAAATTCAAAACGGTCATCATAACCATTTCAAACATTTTGAATTGCCCAGTGACTTTTCTGGGGATTTAATACAATTGTCAAAAATGTAGGATTGATGATGGGTAAAAAAAAACGCTTTAATATGGAGAACATAGATGTAATGATTAAAAATACATACTTAATTATAAAAGAGAAAAAATATGCTTTATTACAGAGATGTAAAGATTGATGATGTATGTTTAAATGTGAAAAAGATTGGCTTAACCAACGATTTTCTATTTTATTTGGATAAAAAATAAGAATTTATTGAATAAATGCTTACTCCTTTACTTATCTCATGTTTTCATATACCTATTTAAAGGGCACATGGATAAATTGCAAAAAAGAAAAATAAACATTGGGGGGGTGTTATTAGATTCGAAATGAAAGATTTTCTCTCATCACGCAACCTACATATTTGTCTACGTAATAATTTTTGTTTTTTCATTTACGACTTTTTGGGGGTATTAAAAAATGCCACGTCTATCATTTACGACGTCCTGACGTAAAAGAGTCGTCCTATTATGACAGTCACAATCACGATCAATGCGATGGCTATCATGATATTATAAATTACTCCACCCGAAGGTTTGATATTATAAATTACCGCAACCATCTTCTCATATCACCAGAAGGAAAAAAACCCATTCCAGAATATCACCTTCGCATCTCTGCCTTCCTCCATGTGTGCAACGTCATCGAGACGCTAGCGTAGACTGTGGGTCTAGGAGGTCGATCTAGATCTTAGGCCCACATGCTTCTTCAATGCCTTTAAAAACAGCCAGCGCCCATCTGGCTGACGCCGTCCGCCTGCCATGCAGGTGGGCCTCCCCTCGCCATTCCATCTGAACCGTTGATTTGATCACCCATGGCGGATCGATTTGACCTTTCGGAGCAGCAGAGCCGTTGATTCGGCTCGATGATGGGAGAAGGACTGACCGTGTTTCTGTTGGTAGAATATAGGGACATTTCCATACCTTTCCACGTTTTAATATTCTTATTATATCCCGCCCGAAGATGTATATAAATGTGTGCGCCTTTGGCTAGCAACCAACAAAATATCTCTTTTTCTTGCCTCTTGCCGCCTTTCCCATCTTACCCGGTCCAAATAAAAATCTATCTAGGCTCGCTCTCATTCGAAGACTCTCATTGCAGTCGTGGCAGCAACCAAGAGGGTTTGGCCACAAAACGGAAATCTCAAGCACAGGAGAGGAAGAGTATCGATTTCCGGATGAGATTGCTGCCGTCGATCTAGGAAACAATCGTAGCCGGGGAAGATAAATCGCATGCAGACCCGATCGAGAGATCAGATCGTCTGCCAACCCTATCGTTCCTGATACGAGGACTCTACTCTCTTTGAGTTGCGGGATAGAGACAAAACTCAAGGTGAGAATTCGAGACTCAGCAATCAGTTTCTGTAGAAGTCGGGGTTTCCCGGAAATGCAGTAGAAAAAAGGGAAAAGGAAGTTCGCGGAATTGTTAGGGAGAAACTGAGTTTTCTTCTTGTGAGGCATTTCAGCTTCAGCTGATTAGCTCGAGTGGAAGAGAATCCAAGCCGAGCAGTGCTGCAGAGGTTTCTTTTCTTTTTCTTATTTGGTATTTTCTCATATTTTCTTTTGATTGTATTGATTCTTGTGTTTTTTTGTTCTTTGAACTGAGGAAGAGAGAGATGAAGATCCAATGCGACGTGTGCGAGAGAGCAGAAGCGTCGTTGCTATGCTGCGCCGACGAAGCAGCGCTCTGCTGGGCTTGCGATGAGAAGGTGCACGCCGCGAACAAGCTGGCCGGGAAGCACCAGCGCCTCCCTCTCTACACTCCCTCCTCGCAATCCCCCAAATGCGATATCTGCAAGGTAATCGCTAATCTACGCCGGAATGCGCTGCGGGGAATCTGCTGTTGCTGCTCTCTACAGCGTTCCTTTTCCACACCGTTTTTCATCTAAAGTGGCGGAGTGATCAGTTGAATCATTTCTTTCATACCCAGTGACGTTGTTTAGGCGATGTGAACGGTCTGGATAGGATGTCCGCGATGTGCGGAGATGATGAGACTCTGTGTCTGGTAGGCTTGCGAGTTGCAAAACCCGAATTCGGATAAGCGTATTGAGAAAATACCAGTGGAAAAGTCCGATTTCGCTTCCAATTTGCATTTTTTTCTTGTGGCCCACTTGTTGGTGGACAACCAATAGGCCATAGCCAATGTGGGCACCACCCGGAGGCTTTTAAGTGGGGCCGGATTTGGCGCTTTAGACAAGGCATAGGATGCAGGTATAATGGCTGTCGATCCAACACCGTCCTAATAATTGTTGGGCATTTTCTTGGCGGTGACGGTGATGGAATGGATGGCCAAACATCGGTTGTTATAGGCACGCAGTTGGTTGTAGCAGACTCGTGATTCCTGGAAAAGGGAATGGGCGTCTCACCTGCTCTTTGATTTGGGTTTACGCAGTTACGCTCTTAAGGGATCCCCACTATTTGTACGATCTGGATTTCATAGCTGAATTGGACAGAAAGTGGATTGAATGTGGATGTAATCCAGGTTGGCTGAATAGCCCTTTGGATGCAATCCAAGCCATCGAGTCCCTGTTTCTTCTCCTTCTTCTTCACTTTGTTTACATGCACTTACCCCTTGTTATACAAATGTTGTCATTCAGGAGAAGGCCGGGTATTTCTTCTGCTTAGAGGACAGGGCGCTGCTTTGCCGGCAATGCGACGTTTCAATACACACAGCAAGCCCATTTGTGTCTGCTCACCAGAGGTTCCTCGTCACGGGGGTCCAGGTGGCCCTCCAACAGCACTCCCTCATCACTGCGACAAACAGCAATCCTTCTACTTCATCGCAGTCAAATGCTGCATCATCAGCCCAGCCCTCCGATAACAAGAGACGGGCCATTAACACCCCACCTGCTTACGCTGGCCAGCAGATTCAGAATTTCAGGACACATTGGCCTCTGGATGAGATGCTTCTGACAGGTAGTGAATTTGATGCTGTGTACGCATTTTCTGAGCTGGGGTCCTCAGGCACCAGCAGCCAATGAATTCAAGCATTTTTGTTTCAGCAGGCCTTTTTAATAGAAGATGGAAGCAAGACCCAAAAAAAAAAAAAAAAAAGGAAACAAGAGATGGATACACCCCGACTAGTTTTGTCAATTTTATTACGGGGAAATGTTTTCTGCCGCATCAATTTTATATAGGTTTCTTTTTGCTGTAGCCTGTTGCGCTGTGACCGTTTCAGAGGAATGAGTTAATGAGCGTGTTTGCAATTGCTTGTATGAAACAAAAGCAATAAATAGGGTGGCTCCCTTGTCCATATCTCTTGCTCTTGAGTTGCCAGCTTTCTATACTCCAAGTTGCAGGTGAGGTGGGGATAGAGCTGTTTATTTCGTCTGCACTTTGGATGTGTACAATTATCGCACAACTATAGCATCTGCTGGGACATTCTAGTTGGTCACAGACGAAATAATGGTAATATTGATGTCAGAGGCCCACCCAATTGCTATTCTTTGGGTGAGCGATCTGTCATGTTTCATTACTATCCAAGAAATGCTGTTTGGGCAAGTGACCTGGCATGCATAATATCTAGCAAATAGGACAGAAACATCGATAGTGCACATTCTCTCGTCTATTTTGGCGCGTTTGCAGCAAATGAAGATGCTTGGATGGTAGGGATATGCGCTGCCCGAGTCCAATACTATCCTTTCTAAGTGCCAAAAGGGCTATGTAGCCACCGGGTACGACAATTGAGTTTGAACTGCATAGGGTTTTCCGGTAGTTCATTTCATGGCCGGCACTTGGATGGATAATGGCTTGGATGGGCAACAATGGTTCAGAAAGAGCAATTCGTATCTATGGATATCCACCAATGCGCATGCTCTCTATCTACACAAGTCCATCCCCTTTCGGTTTAGTGAAAGCCAGCGCCATTTTTGGGCCTATAGGGGTTTTTGTTTCGGTTCTACACGGTTCCTCCCAGTGATGCCAACGCTGATTTTGCAGAATGATTTGCAAACTTGGGAATAATGCTGAGATCTGCAGATTGATTTACAAACTTGGGGATGTTAATTGTGAGTAGAGACTCCAGTCCTTTGCCAATATTGTGGAACGGCCATGAAGGAAAAAACGGAGCCCCCGCGATACTGGACAGCCACTCTGGGGCTTTGCGATTTCGTTCACTGTATTTTTTAGGCACCCAAAACTCAATACGACTTACGCCATTCTCCTGTCCAATTCCCTGGTGACTTCTTGGGCCGTACTCGCAAATCTCTAAGTAGGTTCCACATGAAGCCTTTAAAGTTGCTCTGATCCTAAATATCCGGTCCTCGTAAGGGGCTGGGTCCTCACCCAAAATGAATGCTCATTCGAGCTTTCCGTATCAGCTTACCGGCGCACAGCAGCTGAAAGATATTACGTAGGTCATAATCAAACGCGTCTCACATCTTCTTAAGCTGACGTACTACGGGCCTTTCTAATTCCCTAAAAACCATTACTACTCACCACCTTGTCAAGCCGCCAATAGCCTATTCTTCTGCTTCAAATCAATGAGAGACATGCTCCGTCCAATTCAGCTCAGCACTTTTTACCTCGTTCCCCGCAGCTTAAACGATTGAGAAATTTCATAGTTTCTTCCTCATCTTGTTAGTCGTGCTGCAATGCCTTTTTTTCCTCTCAAGACTGTTCAGCGCTTGCGCATCCCCATCAGCATTGAACTTTCAATTGTCCTATTATTGGCTAACCCATCAGAAAGTCATCTACGCACAAGCCTTATGATAAAAAAAAAGGAAGGCTTCTATTAACTTCCTATCAAGGTGTTGAAAATTACTTCAGACTAACATGCAATTTCTTCTAGAGTTTCAAGTTCAGAAATCACATAATACTATGCTCGAGTCCAACTAGATGACCAATACGCTAACCAGTTAACAGACGAGAGCTAGAGCAAATCTCCACATTGTGGTCTCACGGCCTTATAACAAATATTTGGGGTCAGCTCCATAAATCCCAATATGCTAAAACCTTTATCATGAATATATTGATATAAAAAACCGGGTCCTTGTTCTTGGATTCAACTTGAACCTATCACTCCAAACTGCTGCATTTCTCGGATAAAGCTTGTACAGACTACTAAGCATAAAAAAGAAAAAAAGTGGAAAAAAGTAAGAGAAATACAAAAATATACTGGCTTATACCAAGCCATATTCACAATAACTAATGCACCATCCAGATTAGTTATATGTAAAGCAATTCCAACCATGAGATGGCTAATTTTCTTCTAGCATGTTCATGCCACTCCTACTAATCATTCTCAAAAAAACCTGACCATAAGTGAGTTTTGGAATGCACCTGTACAAAAGGTAATTAAGTCATAGGTTTCATGATTCTGCTTTGATTATTACCTATACTGCTGCCCTCTTAATTGCAATGGCCCATAAAAGATATCTTACATGCCATTCCCCTAATTTTCATACCAGCTTACCATGGAGTCCCACTGCAACTTCACCATTGCATTGCTAGTTCACTCTTTTCTATTGATTGGGATCCAGCTCCAAATTCAATATATATCAATCCTCATCTTAGCTACTTTCATCAAATTGATAACTACTCAATTTTCTCCCATTTCTACCGAAAGAAACTTTCCCAGCATCTTCTTTCTTGATGGACTCGATTTCTGATTCTGATCCATAAAAACTATCTGAATCTGACCCATTCGAACCCCCAGATTTCAATGAATCAAGTCTCTGACTGCCATCTTTGTACCCACCATTGTTAGCATATGCAATCGTCCTATTCACTTCATTGTCAATTGATGCCCATTCTGGCTCCAGTGCATTCAAATAATCATCCAGTTCACGCCCCTGATGACTAGAATCTTTTCTTGAACCATTTCCATTACTCCCAGCATAGGATCCTCCACCATTTCTCTCCAAACCATTCCCCATTCGGGAATTCTTCCCAACACTGACCCTCTGTTGAGGACCACCATCCAAACCCCTTCTCCCATTCATGGCACTACCCGCTCTACGATGAGCATTCGAAGCTCTAGACATTCTCGTTTCTTCTGAATTTCCCTCAGAATGTTCTTTACTTCTCCTCACCAATGAAACCCCACTTCGCCTAACATCTTCGCCACTCGACCCACCTTCACTTCTCCGATTTGATGCCCGCCTTGATCTCCTCGGGCCTCTCCTCTCAACCTCAATTGAATTCAATTCACTCTCACTTCCTGAATTCTCTGTAATCCTCCCATATGGCTTGACGCTGTGAACGGCGCCTTTTGGGAAGAACCGAGCTGAAGGGAGCCCATCAGCCGGGCTGCGGAAGAGCTGCGGGCCGTCCTCCTCAGTCCAGAGATCGTACCCACCAGGCTTCTGAAACCGATCGGCCAACACCTTCAGCTGCTCGTCGGCCTTCACCGAGAAGAGATTAGGCGCCTTATCGACCACCTCCCACGGCCGCTCGAGCTCGGAAATCGCCGCCTGGAGCTCGGTCCGCTTCCGCATTTCGTAGATCTGCCGCTCTCGACAGAGGCGGGCTTTCAGCAGCTGCTTGGCCTTCTTCGCCTGCATTCGCTTCCACTGCCACTTGGAGACTCCGCCAGGGTAGGTGCGGGGTCCACCGCCCATCCGGATCGTGGCTGTTCGTGGGAGATCGGCGGTGGGGATTTTGAGAAGGGGTAGATTGATCTGATAGGAGTACTTTACAAACCTAAGGGAGGAGAGATTGAGCAACGTGTTGGTGATTGACAGACATGCCATGGATACCAAATCCAAGAACTGAAAATCAACACCCCAGTATGAGGGATTTAGGATCTCAGGAATTCTGGAATTCGTAGATTTTTCATTCACAGCTTGGGAGAGAGTCGGGGAAGGGGAACGGGTGGCTTGAATTTTCGGTTTTTAAGGTCTTATCGTCGATGATTTTTCGTAAATCCTAATGCCTCCTTTGTCACCGCACTCATGGGCTGTTGAAAATGGGCCTCCAGTTCCAGTAAAGAACTGTCAATTGGGTCCACTAGCTTGGTCATCACCATACATTTTCCAACTGCAACGTGAAATGTGCGGGAATTTGGAACCTTTCGAGTTGTTAACGCCATGAAGATGACCCATTACAAGGGTTAGGCATGTCAACTCCTGGTCGTTGGCCCTTCCGTTGAAGCCATTTGACAGCCAGCAATCGGCCCCAAATGGTAATCCCCACACAAAGTCATCCTGATAGGTTGCCCATCTTCGGACTTTACCCACAGTTCGGTCGGCTTTGATCGCTCATCTAAGTAGCTATAGGAAAATTGGTAGCATTTGGATTGATGACGTGTGGGGAATGCGACTTCCTTACTTGAGGCGTATCATGAGATTGGTCGCTTTGAAGGTGCCTGTAGTGTAACAATAATAATAGAAAAATCTTTTCCGTGCTGAATGTGCTGGACCAACCATATCATTGTCATTGTCAAAATTGATTTATTTGCCCATATCATCTTTACGATCGCCATGAATCTACTTTCTACTTCCCTCATCACTATGGTTAATAAATATAGGGTTGATGAAAGCTATTGAATTCTTTTAATCTGTTTTTGTAACGTATTCTCAATTTACCCGCATAAAATGATGGTCATAATAATCTACCATAAACGATCATCTCTACTATAATTCACAAAAAAGAAATTAAAATATCATCTTGCCTCGTCTTTGTGGGTGTAGACATTCTTACCCAATTGTAGCAAAAACACAAATGAGCCAAGCCCAAAAGCACTCTTCACACAACAGGACAAACACCATTAAGGTGGGTTCAACCTTTATAGCTAAGCACATTCTAGCTGCATCCACCAGGAAGATTCCAGCTTTCATTTATAAGGGACAGCAAAGCTGCCCACATCTACATATGGAGAACATTTCCCTCTCAAAGAGGTAGAATGGACCCTGGAGAAGAAGATGGGGAATTGCTGCAACAAGAAGTTCTTCTCTTATTCTCCTTCAAGCAACATGGTGGCAAAAAGAGAAGAAGCTGGAGATCAACTACATTCAGCTGCCACCTATCATTCCTCCTGAACTTCCAGCAAAATGGTGGCGAAAAAAAAAAAAAAAAAAAGAAGCTGGAGATCAACTACATTCAGCTGCGACCTATCATTCCTCCTGAGCTTGAGTATTCATTTGCGTTGAAATCGATCACAAGATGCTCATAAGACCTCTTCAGTCTCAGATTCTTTGTGTAGACAAGTTGTATGTTCAGATTAGTTTCATAGGGAGTGTAGATAACAGTCTGATTCTTCTTTAAATCTAAATCAATGACGACTCTGATTAGCTGCTCATTTCATCTTAAATGCATATGAAAATTTCAGCTTTTGGCATTCAAAATCACCATTATTTACAAACATGAGTTAGCATGATCATTGAGAAGCATACCACGTCTGGTTGAATTGGTTTCACCTTACATAAATGCCATGACTAGTTACAACATTTCATACACATTCGCATTCCATCTAGTTACAAAAAAAGCATGATTATCACTTGTTCATTTAAGCCAACTAGTGATTGGCTTATCGTTTCACTAGGCCTAATATCAAGTGAGCTATGTAGCTTTTACGATGAATTGCGTTGGTCAGTATCAACCGGGCACGGCCGTTTGGTTGGGGCAATCCGGCCATGGAGAGTAGACAATGGTGATTTGAGTCCCTACTTTTAGTTTTATCCACAATAGGCAAGAAAACGCGGCTGTCTACGCTGGGGAAATAATTTTATTGCTTCTGAATTTCGCAGCCTGCTCACATGCTAGTAGCGGTCAACTGCAGACGTATCTTTGACCGAGAAATAATCTCTGCAAAAGGGAAGCTTAGAAAGGTGCCGGAGTTGTCTGTGTCGTGGAACTGGAGATTGGGTCGGGTTGATTCGGTTTCTTTTTGAAAAATTTTAATCTAATTTTAAACTTAATTTTATTCTAAAAACCATAATTCAAACCTAACTCAATACTAAGAAAATTGGGTTGAGCTCGTGATTATACTTGAAAAATCAAGTTGATCATTTTGGCTGCTACTCTATGACATTAGACTGATGAGGACTATTTTCATTACACTAGTTACACGATTTGCCTCTTTTTATTTTTGAGACAGTTTTATTTATTTATTATTAATTTTAATCTAACCTCTAAGTCATTCTCTGCATGTACGGGTAATTTTAATATGATCTCTGGAGAAGATAATTTCTAAAAATCTTCTTTGAAATCTTGGTAAGCTGAGATATTGTAAGCATTAATCATCCCGTAGCTCTACCTCTTGGGTGAGGTTTTTCTTATTCACTTATTTATATATACTGTCCACCTCCAAGTAGGGTTACATTATTTCAAATGACCTTAATACCTCCACATCCTCCTATTCTCAGGAGTGGAAAGATTGAACGAAGATGCATTCCATACCCTATAATACGACGGTCTAACATGTGGCTGAAGTGAGACACAATGTTATGTGAAATGCACACCATGTGGGTATCAACTATCATGGAGAACAGCGATGATATCATAATGTTGTTCAACAATAGCATGTGAAAATGTGCCCCTTCCAAGTTCTCAAAACATGCATTGCCCATGCTATCACCCCACCAGAAAAGGTGTGAAAAATCAGAAAAAAATATCCGGTCCTTGTAAGGGGCTGGGTCCTCACCCCAAATGAATGCTCATTCGAGCTTTCCGTATCAGCTTGCGGGCGCACAGCCGCTGCAAGGGTAGGCGGGACTCATGCAGCTTGCAGATGGTCTTCAAATTCAGTGGCGCCATTACCGCTCGAGCACAACCCCCCTACCGCCACAAGGTTTGCAGTTTGGGATATTGATTCCCGCGTCAACCCGGAAAGGATTAGTTCCAACCTTGGATGGACTACAGAGTACAGACATACTAATCATATTGCAAGCCGCCACTATCGGGCTATGGGCTACCCGGGAAAGAAGTCAGAATGACCATATCGCGGAAGTCATAATCAAACGCCTCACTACCTTCTTAAGCTGATTTACTGCTGGCCTTTCTAATTCCCTAAAAACCATTACTGCTCACCGCCTTCTCAAGCCGCCACTAGCCTATTCCTCTGCTTCAAATCAACGAGAGAGACGCTCCAATTCGGCTCAAAACTTTTTACCTCGTTCCCCGCAGCTTAAACGATTGAGAAATTTCATAGTTTCTTCCTCGTCTTGTTAGTCGTGCTGCAATGTCTTTTTCACCCCATCAGCATTGAACTTTCAATTGTCCCATAATTGGCTAATCCGCCAGAAAGTCATCTACGCATAAGCCTTATCATGAACAAAATGACTTCTATTAACTTCCTATCAAGGTGTTGAAAATTACTTCAGACTAACATGCAGTTTCTGCTATAGCTTCTAGTTCAGAAATCACATCATGCTATGGGCGGAGTCCAACCAGACGACCAATTAACTAAACAGATGAGAGCCAGAGCAAATCTCAACATTGTGGTCTCATCGCCTTATCCCAAATATTTGATAAATCCCAATATGCTAAAACCTTTATCATGAATAATTCCTTGTTCTTGGATGAACCTATCACTCCTAACTACTGCATTTCTAGGATAAAGCCTGTACATTTCTCACCATTTCTCAGCATAGAAAACATAATACGGGGGGAAAAGTAATAGAAATACAAAAATATACTGGCTGGTGCCAAACCATATCTACAATAACTATCCAGATTAGTTATATGTAACAATTTCAAAGCAATTCCAACCATGAGATGGCTAATTTTCTTCTAGCGTGTTCATGCCACTCCTAACCAAGAATCCATTTCTCAAAAATACCTGACCATGAGTGAGTTTTGGAATGCAACTGCACATAAGGTAATTAAGTAACAGGTTCCATGATTTTGCTTTGATTATTTGATTATTACCTCAACTGCCGCCCTCTTAATTTGCAATGGCCCATAAAAGATATCTTACATGTCACTCCCTTAATTTTCATCCCGGCTTACCGTGAAGTCCCACTGCAACTTCACCATTGCATTGCTAGTTCACTCTTTTCTATTGATTGGGACCCAGCTTCAAATTCAACATATATCAATCCTCATCTGAGCTACTTTCATCAAAATGATAACTATTAAATTTTCTCCCATTTCTACTGAAAGAAACTTCCCCAGCATTTCCTTTCTTGATGGAGTCGATTTCTGATTCTGATCCATAAAAACTATCCGAATCTGACCCATTCCAACCCCCAGATTTCAATGCATCAGGTCTCTGGATGCTATCTTTGTACCCACCATAGTTAGCAGATCCAATCATCCTATTCACTTCATTGTCAATTGACGCCAATTCCAGCTCCAATGCATTCAAATAATCATCCAGTTCACGCCCCTGATGACTAACATCTTTTCTTGAACCATTTCCATTCCTCCCAGCATAGAATCCTCCATCACCATTTCTCTCCAAACCATTCCCCATTCGGGAATTCTTCCCAACACTGACCCTCTTTTGAGGACCATCGTCCAAACCCCTTCTCCCATTCATGGCACTGCCCACTCTACATTTAGCATTCGAAGCTCTAGAAATTCTCGTTTCTTCTGAATTCCCTTCAGAATGTTCATTATTTCTCCTCACCAATGAAGCCTCTCTTCGCCTAACATCTTCGCCACTCGACCCACCTTCACTTCTCTGATGTGATGCTCGCCTTGATCTCCTCCAGCCAATCCTCTCGACCTCGATATAATTCAATTCACTCTCACTTCCTGAATTCTCTGTAATCCTCCCATATGGCTTGACGCTGCGAACGGCGCCTTTTGGGAAGAACCGAGCTGAAGGGAGCCCATCAGCCGGGCGGCGGAAGAGCTGCGGGCCGTTCTCCTTGGTCCAGAGATCGTACCCACCAGGCTTCTGAAACCGATCGGCCTTCACCGATAAGAGATTGGGCGCCTTATCGACAACCTCCCACGGCCGCTCGAGCTCGGAAGTCGCCGCGCGGAGCTCGGCCCGCTTCCGCGTTTCGTAGATCTGCCGCTCTCGACTGAGGCCGGCTCTCCTCGCCATCTTCGCTTTCTTCACCTGCATTCGCTTCCACTTCCTCTCGGAGACTCCGCCGGGGTAGGTGCGGGGCCCACCACCCATCCGGATCGTGGCCATTGGTGGGAGATCTGCGGTGGGGATTTTGAGAAGGGGTAGATGGATCTGACAGGAGGAGTCCTTTAAAACCCTAAGGGAGGAGAGATTGAGCAATGGGTTGGGGATTGACAGCGATGCCATGGATACCAAATCCAAGAAATGAAAATCAAAACCCTAGTACGAGGGATTCAGGATCTCAGGAATTCTGGAATCCGTAGAGTTTTCATTTACAGCTTGCGAGAGAAAGTCGGGGAAGAGGAACAAGGTTGAAATCTCGATTTTTAAGGTCTTACCGTGGCGAGTACTGGCCCGTGGGTATTGGGGGGCGGCTGCAATGAATGATAAAATTGATAGCATTTCTTAATTTATAAAATAATAAAAAGGAGTTAAAGAAGACCGATACGGAAAAAAGGCCTACTTCGCATTTTATATAATTTTAAATTCATGTTTAATAGTTTTAATTTTAAACTTAATAACTGGGAAAAAAATTTGGAGACATGAAATATATATATATATATATATATATATATATATATATGTTTGGTAAGCCTCCACTATGGGGAAATGCCCAAAAGAATTGTGATGTTCTCATGGGCTGTTGAAAATGGGCCTCCAGGTCCAGTAAAGAACCGTCAATTGGGTCCACTAGCTTGATCATCAGTCATCACCATACATTTTCCAGCTGTAACGTGAAATGTGCAGGAAATCGGAGCCGTTCAAGTAGTTAACATCGTGAAGATGACCGATTACAAGGGTTAGGCATGTCAACTCCTGGTTGTTCGCCTTTCCGTTGAACCCATTTAACATCCAGCAATCGGCCCAAATGGTAATATATCAGCTCAATCCCCACACAAAGTCATCTTGGTAGGTGGCCCATCTTCGTAATTGACCCACAGATCGGTGGGCTGTGATCGTTCGCCGAGTAGCTATAGAAAAATTGGTAGCATTTGCATTGATAACGTATAGGGAATGTGACTTCCTTACGTGAGGCGGAGAATGTGCCATGAGATTGTTCGCTTTGAAGGTGCTGTAGTGTAATAATAAAAATAGAAAAAATATTTTCAGTGCTAAATGTGTTGGACCAACCATATGATTGTCACTGTCAACATTGATTTATTCACCCATATCATCTTTACGATCGCCATGAATCTAATTCCCACATCACTATGGTTAATAAATATAGTGTTGATGAAAACTATTGAATTCTTTTAATCTTTTTTTTTTTTTAATGTATTCTCAAATTACCCATATCCGTGATGGCATAGTCTGCTTGTGCGGATGCAAAAGACAAGAAAATGGTAGTGGAGGCACATGAAGAAGAAGAGCCCGTGAGTCTTGTGTCCCAGTCGCCATCGCCGGAAGACCCTTGGAGCTTCTGAGGTGGGTGTCTCCTTGTCGCCATAGACCGAAAAGCCTTGAAGCGTCTCGTGTGGGTATCTCCTGAGCCTTATGCATCCTGCCTGGTCTTTGTGGGATACGCGTTTCCCTCAGCCTAATATCAAGTGAGCCATGTAGCATGTACAATGAAGTGCGCTGGTTGGTTTCAACCGTGCAATGCCGTTTTGGTTGGGGCAATCGGGCCATGAAGAGTAGACAACGGTGATTTGAGTCCCTACTTCTAGTTTTATCCACAATAGGCAAGGCATCGCTGCCGTCTATGTTCAAGAAATAATCTTATTGCTTCTGAATTTCGCAGCCTGCTCATGTGCTAGTAACTGTCAACTGCAGAACTGACTTTGACCGAGTAATGAGGTCTGCAAAAGAGACGAGTTTAAAAAGGTGCCAAAGTTGTCTGTGCCATGGGGCTGGAGATTGGGTCGGATTGACTTAGGTTTTTTTTTGTTGTTGAAAATTTTAATTAAATTTTATTTTCAAAACCATAATTCAACCCTAACTCAAACTAAGAAAATCGGGTTGAGTTCATGATTGTAGTTGAAAAAATCAAGTTGATCATTTTGGCAGCTTGTAGGACATTAGATTGATGGGGATTTATTTTCATTAAACTAGTTATGTGATTTGCCTCTTTTATTTTTGAGACAGTTTTATATATTTTTCAATGATTTTAATCTAGCATTTAAATCATTTTTGCATGTATCAATAATTTTAATATGATCTTCTTTGAAACCTTGGTAAGCTGAGATATTGTAAGCATTAATCATCCCGTAGCTGCCTTTGGGGTGAGGTTTTCTATATTCACTTATTTATATATGTTGTACATCTCCAAGTATGGTTACATTATTTCAAATGACCTTAATACCTCAATATCCTCCTATTCTCAGGAGTGGAAAGGTTGAATGAAGATGCATTCCTTACCTAACAATACGACGCACTAATGACATGTGGCTGAAATGCACATGTTATTCAACGATGGCACGTGACAATGTGCTCAATATTATTCAACAATGGCATGTGACTATGTGCCCATTCCAAGTTCTCAACACATGCACTGCCCATGCTATCACCCACCCGAAAAGGTGTTGAAAATCAGACCAACCAGCAATCCATGCATTTGTTCTAGGGAGTGTTTAATTTGGTTTGAATCAAAGGGCCCTTTGGTAAAAGTAGCAAAAGTTTTTTTCTGTTTTTAGTCTAAGTCATAATTATCTTATTCTTTCCCAATATTGCTTATCTTTTTTCATAAAATGTTCACAGATTTGGTCTTAATTTACATTATGGCCGACATCAACTATAGGTTAAATTGTTAATGATATCATTCTCTTTTTTACTCTTTAAAATATTTTTTTCAGTTGCTACCTTTCACTTAACCCTGATTAAATGGGTGCAATTTTTAACATTCCACCCAAAAATAACCCATTAAGATTGGGTTTGGGGAGAATAAAACTGGCACATATATATAATCTTATTTTACCATAAATAATAATTCGATGTCATATGTGTATCAATTTCATTTCCACCAAATAATTTTACTTTTTAGTCATTATTTTGATTTCTCATATTTATATATTTTATTTTGATTTTCTTTATGACCTTCTCCTCTCACTTTGGTCATACGGACACTACTGGTAAGAGATTTATGCCACTAATCTTATTTTCGCACACTCAATATGCCAAAAAGTTAAGTAAATCAAGGCAGTCTCATAAGCCAGTGTGATTCCTTCCCATTTTGAGAGATGGAAATTTTGGTATCTTGAAGACCATTGGGAGGAAGTAAAATAGATTTTATCTACAATGCAAGTTATTATTAGGCATATCTATAGGGAGAGCAATGCTCGTGTGGATTTTCTTGCATATATGGCTTCGGGAAGAGTTGCTTGTTCTTAGCATAATTTTGATGATATTTCTCATGTGTTAAAAGTATTCTAAAAGTTGATAAGTTGGGTCTACTGGCTTTGAGACTTTAGTTCCATTTTGGGGTGAGTGTTTTGTTTTGATTTGTTGTTCTTTTGGTATTAAGTTGTTGAGTCGTTTTTGCGATACTCGGTTTTTTCTATATTCATCTGTAATCTCAAGTGTTAAAGTTGTAACCTTGGTATTCCTCCTCCATAAATGAGGTTTTTCTTTAATAACATTGGGATGGAGCTACTATGTGTGGGGCTATGGGCTCTTTCCAAAAAAAATAAACAGAGATGGGAATTTTTCACAGCTACCCATCTTACTCGTATAAGCGTAGTGGTTCACATGATCCACAGGACATTGCTATTTTTCAATTTGCGGCATGGTCTCAAATTACACCACGTGATGAATGGCCTAGATCTTCCCCACGTGTGTCCACCACCAAGCATTAACCAGCTACCAACACCCATCCATTCTCGTGACCCTTTCGCTAGCTGAAATTCCATCCTCTTATTTATTGTGGCCGTGCGAATATCAAATGCCATTTTACTAAAGTAGCAATAAATTAGGATAAAAAAAAATCCCACCAGCGGAAAAGACGCTGCTCGCGTCAAAATCACACCGATTGGATTCTTTATAGATGGGCACGTGAAACGGCAGAGCCTTCAGTTTGAATAAAGAAAGAAAAAGAGGAAAAAGAATCCTATTGCTTGCAATTGGATTGCCACAATGAAGATGGCAAGCCCACTGAAGACCTTAAAAAATGATTAAGTGGTAATTAATGCTATTAAATATCGAACAATTCTTAAATTACATTTTAGTGTCTAACAGCGTGCTATTGGGGTTTTCCACTTGTGCGTTGCAACAGATCAGTGGACAGTCAGCAGTAAGGCAGTGAAAAATGGGTTCAACCTGTCCACTCAGTATAGACCCATGTATGATTCGAGCTCAACAGGATGACACGAATCCCACATGTTTCACTTCCAAACGCGGCTCATCTGATGGCTTAGGGCCTGTTTGGCCTGGGGGTGAAATTTAAGCTATTGAGAAAAGTGCTTTTAGAAGTAGAGCTTTTACGAAAAGTATTGTTAATAAAAAGCTGTTTAGTGTTTGGCCTCTCATTTAAAAATTATTTTTTTTTCTTCTTAACCTGTTTGGTTGTAGAAGGTTAAAAGTGCTTTTAATTGTATAATTTACGAAAATAGACAT
>JAYJMB010000656.1:0-17719 GCA_036873735.1 Pouteria campechiana | reverse complement strand
CTCACACTACTACAGAAAATTAGATTGGAGCAAGGTTCTAAATTTGGGTGCCCACGACAGCACCACCAGCCTTCAATAGTCATATCATGAGCTTCTAAAGAACTTCTGAGTGACTCCTAATATACCTATGAAGATTGTATTTTGCTTCTAATATATTTCTTTGACTCTTGCCTTTTTGAAGATACCTCTGAGAAGGCTTCTAAGTTGCTTCTGATGTGCTAAAATTTCTTCTAGAATAATTCTGTATACCTTGATATTTTTTCTAAGGTTCTTCTGAATGTGAAATAATTCTTCAAATTTAACTTTGAGGGTCGAATTTATTTATGACGTTCATGAAATTTAACTCTTGATTCTGAAGGTCTTTTGAGAAGATTCTGAATTTAAGATTTTCTTCTGGATTAATTCTATATGCCTTGATATTGTTTCTGAGGTTCTTCATAAGAAATTTTGAGTGCAGAAAGTTCCTCTATTTAACTTTTGAAGTACTTCTGCAATTTTGAAAAACATTTTTGTCTATCTTCTGATGTGTAATAATGTTACACCTTGACTTTGAGAAAGTTTTGATTTACCTCTGACATGGTTCTGAGATATATTTGACTACTTCTAAGCTCTTCTAATACTCACATTATGTTTCTCATAGATTCTAATATGCTTCTGATGAGGTTCTGAGGCATTTCTTTAATACTTCTGAATTTTTAAATTTTAATGCCAAGTTTCTGAACAGATTCTAAGTGAAACAAATAAATTTTATTTGAGCATTCCTTTTAAAAATATCTTCCTTTATAGGGTTAATGTAATCATTTTATGATAACACCTTTTATTACTTGTAATTACTCTCCTTAATCTATTTTGATATTTAAATGTTGCTTCACTGGGAAAGTAACCTGTTAGTACTTTAATTCTTCACTCATTTATTTGTTCATCACCAAAATAAAGGGGTTAGACTTAACATTCTCCCCTTTTTTGATGATGACAAAACATTCAAGTGATAAACCTTTAAAAGAACACAAAATATACAATGTGCTTCTATTGACTTAGCGGGGCTCCCCTTGCATGGGTAAGCTCCCTCTGAATATATGCACTTAGTTATTTGCTATTTTTCTCATTTCTCTCTACCTTTTTATCATAATCAAAAGAACTAAAGACTGAAATGTAAGTAGAGAGTGAAAGGGAATAAGAAAGAAATTGCATTAAAAGGGCAATATATATATATATATACATAAAGAGTGATTGAGTAAATTACACAACAAGAGTGATTGAGATACATCAAAACAAAATGAGATAAATCATAGCAAATTGAGATACATAAGAAAAAGTATAGCATAACGAAGTAATATCACATGGAATAATGATTATAGCTAGAAAAGGAAGATGTGACTTAAATATAGTAGTAAGTTGGGTTCTAGGCTTTGTAGAGTAGGTTAGAGGAAAGAAGTGGGGGTTTTCAGAAGAAGGTGGAGTGGTGGTTGTGGAGGTAGGGTTTTGAGTGGGTCTTTTGGAAGATTTTCTAGGTTTAGATTTAACTTTTTTTATTCTAGGAAGGGAAGGGGGAGCTAAAGTGAGATATTTGGGAATCGTAGTGGTGGTTTTTGGCTTAAGAACAGACTTGTATAGGTTGAAACATAAATGATATTAATGTGGTCTTTAAAGGTGTGATCTAAGAGTTTAGGAAAGAGGATGTTGTCTCTTAAGAATGGCTTCAGTGTTGACATTCACTCTAGCCATGTATTCTTCATAATACAAAGTATAGTGAGGAGGAGATGCCTTTTTATGATCTTTTGGAGGAGGAATTCTAGGTTTCCTCTTTGGTTTGGTTTGTACAGTTGTTTTTATGGGGACATAAGATGGTTTTCTTAATGTTTTTGAAGAGGGTGAGGATTTTGGTTTTCTAGTTATTTTTTGGAGAAGGTGAAGGGGGTGGTTTGGAATAACACACCCAAATCTTGTGATTAAGTGATAAATTGGCAAGCTTTGGATAAGAAAGGGGAAGGTTGTCAACAATAGCTTGTATATTTGCTTTAGAGTAAAATGAAAATTCTTCCTTAGTTATAAAAATGATATTGAGAGGTCCTGAGGGAAATGAAAATGTTGTTCTAGGAGGCCTTGAAGTAGGAAGCAATTGAAGAGGTTTTTCAATATTTGCATCTTGGAAAGACTCTAATTGAGGAATGTTAATTTTATGGCCTGTGGGTGTGAGAGGAGGATCGAGGATAAGTTGAATCTTGGAAAGAGCAATCTGATCAGTGATTTGTAGAAATGGTAGGGCATTAGGATGGATGATGAGGTTATGGGATAGAAACATTTTGGAGATGGCAGAATTGATATCTGATTGAGCTTTGAATTCAAAATATGTGAGTTTGATTGGATTAAAAATATGAAGAAGAATATCACAATAATCAACTAGTTTTAGAGAAGGTGAAGGAGTTGAAACTCTCTTCTATAGATGTGGAGCAATTTCTTCAATTAGAGTTGGATGAATTTCTTTTGACAAAATAAGATCATAATAAGACCAGTCTAGAAAGATTGATGGTGCATTGGGAAGGAAATAAAACCTAGGGAGTGGTCTGGTGAAATACTTTCCATGCCTAATAATAACTCTACAGGGATTAGAAAGATATTCTTTTGGTAGATTGGGTAATGGTTTAATGGGTATGAATTTTGGGAAGACTGGAAAGGGCTGTGTCTATGTAAAAGTTTGAAGAATAACTTTAGATTGTTCAGCTTGAGGCTAGACAACTTCTAGAGCTGAAGTGAATGCATGTGAGATGGAAGATGATGAGTGTGTATGAAAATAAATGGGTGAAAGAGATTTGTGATGTTGTTGGTGAGAGAACAGGTAGGATGGTGGATGTTAGGTTTGAGGTTGGCTCTTGATATCTTCAATTTGAGCACTTAGTGCATCAAGCTTGTGAACCAATGATTTCCAAATTTAGTCTATCTTTAGGTTGAGATTTGAGTTTTGGGTTTCAAAGTTGGTTAACCTTATATAGATGGGTAGTAGATGGGCTGACAGAATGGTATCAATATGTTGTGGAATTGATTAGGTGGGTTAATGAGGTTGAGGAATGGATGATTGTTATTGAGGTTGGGTAGGTCTGGTGGGTACTATTGCTATACTTTCCTCTCTATCCTCTTGTTCTATCCCTTTTTCTTTTCTTCCTATGGCTTCTTCTCTTATGATTGTTGCTTCTTATATAGTCTCTTACCTATCTCTTCTCTCTTCTTTAGTTCTTGTTCTCTTTGTTTGTTCTTCTTTTCTTAGCTTCTGAGACATTCAGCCTTGTGGAGTTGATTTGAAGCCTATCTCTCTTTAAAGTATCTTAAGAAATTTGCTCATTATTATCCTATAAGGAAGATAATACTTGGTAGAATTCTTGACCAAGTATGGCTGATCAGCAATGATTTGAGCAAGGTTTACTCTCTTCCTATGCTTCATAGTGCATAAAATTTTCTCTTTCTTCTCAAAAATTTGATATGTACCTCCTGAATTTGGATATATGTTGTTGAAGATCAACATATGAGCAAGTTTAAGACCTAGATTCAGATGGCTGACATGTAAGTAATCTACATTCTCTTTGATTTATACCCCAACTAGATTTGAAAATATCTTAGTTCTGTCAGATGGGCAATCTATTTCTTGCTATTTATCTTAGGAATGCTTAATGCATTTCTTTTGCTATCTAGAGATAGATTTATTTCTATCTTTCCAATCCACAATTTTCTAGTGTTCTAATTGAAATTAGTGACCAGAGCTTGAACCATTCTAGTGTAGCATTTATCCTTGTAGCTCATGAAATTTTCCTAGCCTTGGAACTTAATCCAATTGATCACTTTCAAGTTCAGGCCATTTTCTCTGAATACTTCAAAATAAAAAAATCTTCACAAATTTTCTTCATTCAAAATACTTGATAAACTTATTGTAACCCGAAGAGTTGTTATTGAAGATTATCTTTAGAATATAATCTTCTGTTCATCTTCTCTTTTTAGGAGTCTCTTCTTCTGAACTTTCTTTTCTCCTTATCTCAAAATTTATAGATGAGATTTTAGCTTGTTTGCTTGCCCTCTTTGTCCTAGCCATTTACAGCAGCATGAAGGATTTTTGGCTTAGGGTTTTGAAAGAGAGGGTTTTCAAAGATTTTGGGATGAGGAATTTTTGAGAATGAACTAAAATGGGAATGATTTGGAAGACAAAAAATGTCCACGATGCAAAAATTTGAATCACCTTTTCTAAAGAGGGCTCAAAATGGAAGCGTGCAAAATTTTTGACGCTAGGGTTTTTTTAGGGGATGAAGCTTCTGATACACTATATCAGAGATTCTATGCCAATAAGAAGTTGATCACAACTTCTGTGCTTATAACCTTAGAAATTCTAAGGACATAAGTGTAGAAGGGCTTTTTAAAATAGAAGTTCTGGGGCAATTAAGCTTGTGCATGAGAAGTTCTGAGTAGGTGTCACAAAATTTCAATGGTGAATGTTAATTTTCAAAAATTATTATAAGATTATATCAGAATTTCCGTATTACTTTTAATGGATTCTAAATGTTCTATCAGAACTTTTGAATCACTTTTGAAGCATTCTAAATGTTGTATAAAAAATTTTGAAATATGTCTAAAGCAGTCTAATTAACATTTATGAATGGTCTTGGGCATATTAATTATTATTATGGGATCATTTATGAGTATGGATCTAGTACACCAAGCTCTCTACTAATTTTACAAAATCTATCCTCTAGAAGTGGTTTTGTAAAAATGCTTACTAACTAATTTTTAGTTGGTATATATTCTAAATAGATATCATGGTTTTGTACATGATCTCTAATAAAGTGATGTCTAACTTCTATGTGTTCAGTTCTGGAATGCAATACTGTATTTTTTGTTAGATTTATTGCACTAGTATTATCATATATAAGAGGTGTATCATCATTGTTTAAACCATAATCATTCAATTGTTGTTTCATCCACAAAATCTGTGCACAATAGCTACATATTCATCTTCAGCAGTTGATAAAGCAATAGATGTTTGTTTCTTAGAAAACCATGATATGGTCATGCTTCCAAGAAACTGACATAATCCAGAGGTACTCTTCCTATCTACCTCATATCCTGCAATGTCTAAATCAAAGTACCTAAACTAATTCAAAGTTTGAACCTTTTGGATACCATAAACCAAGGTATGGAGTATCTAAAAGGTATCAAAATATTCTCTTAACAGCAACTAAATGTGATTCTTTAGGATTGAACTAGAATCGTGCATATATGCAGACACTAAATATAATATCTAGTCTACTCACAGTTAAATATAAAAGAGATCCTATCACGCTTCTATAGATTTACCTTTTTCATCCTTATCTATTTTAATAGATGTATTCATTGGTGTGACCAATGTTCTTTCTTCTTCTAAATCAAATTTCTTGAGTAATTCTTTAGTATTTTTTGCTTGATAGATAAAGATTTTTTCCTTCATCTATTTTACTTGAAGTCCTAAAAAGAAGTTCATTCACTCATTAAACTCATCTCAAATTATCTCTACATTACTTCAGAGAAATCTTGACATAATTTATCATTAGTTGCACCAAATATAATATCATTTATGTAGATTTGAACAATTAGTGTATTACTTTTGTCATGCTTAATGAAGAGTGTGGTGTCTACTTTACCTCTAGTAAATTCCTTTTCTATTAAGAATTTACTTAGTCTCTCATACCATGCTCTCATACCATGCTCTAGGAGCTTGTTTTAATCAATAGAGAGCATTCTTGAGTTTAAAAATATGGTTTGGATCCTAAGGATCTTCAAATCCAGGAGATTATTCTACATAAACTTCTTCATTAATGAAATCATTCAGAAATGCACTTTTAACATCTATTTGGTAAAGCTTGAATTTCATGAAAGATGCAAATGCTAGCAACATTCTAATAGCTTCAATTTTAGCAATAGAACCATATGATTCTTCAAAGTCTAATAATTCCTCTTGACAGCATCCTTTTGCTATTAATTTTGCTTTATTTCTTATTACTATACCAGATTCATCTAATTTGTTCCTAATGACCCACTTAGTTCCTATAACAGATTGATAGTTAGTGCTTGGAACAAGCATGCACACATTATTACATTTGAGTTGATCCAATTCTCCATGCATAGCTCTAATCCACTTTTTATCTTCTAAAGCATGATCTATGCAAGTTGGTTCTACTTGAGGAATGAAATATCACATATTTGATGATATGAAGATCTAGTTCTCACTTTATCATGAATATCACCAATTACTTTTGGTTTTCAAGATGATCATGCATGAACCTCCAATCTTTGTGAAAGGAATTATTACCTTCATTATTTACTACATTGATAAATAGTCCATCATCTATTTCTTGTTCATGTTTTAGTGCATTTGATTATGAAGAATCCTTGTCTTTATCTTGTATCTTTATTTTCTCCATAGATGTTGTAATATCTCCTATCTCATCATCAAAATTACTTATCCTTCTAGAAGGATTAGCACTTTCATCAAATTTTACATGAATGGATTCTTCTACAGTTTTGTTTTTCAAATTGTAGACTCTAAATGCCTTGCTTATAATGGAATAACCAAGGAAAATGCTTTCATCAGATTTGCTATCAAATTTGCCATGGTTTTCCTTCCCATTCTTAAGAATGAAACATTTGCAACTAAAAGTGTGGAAATGAGAAATGGTTGGTTTTTTGCCATAATATAATTCAAATGGAATTTTGTTAAGCATAGATCTAGCAAAAATTCTATTAATAATGTAGCATGAAGAATCCATTGCTTCATATTCACTCAAAATTGTCCTTGCCATCTCTTGCAAGGATCTATTTTTTCTTTCAGCTATTTCATTTTACAGAGATGTTCTTGGTACAGAAAATGTGTGCATAATTCCAATGCTTTCACAAAAAGCAATGAATTTTTTGTTTTCAAATTTTCCACCATGATCACTTCTTATGACTACTATATAAGGATCCTGTTCATTCTATACACACTTCGTAAATGTTTCAAGAAATGAAAAAGTCTCATATTTGGAAGTGATAAACGTTATCTAGGTGAATCTAGAATAGTCATCTACGATGACATATGCACAATGTTTCCCTCGAAGACTTCTAGTTCTTGTTGGTCCAACAAGATCCATATGTAGAAATTGAAGTGGTTTAGTTGTGTATACTTCTTTATTAGATTTGAATGATTCTCTAACTTGCTTTGCTATTAATTAAGCTTCATATAATTCATTTTGGTCAAACTTTAGTTTGGGTAAGCCAACAATAAGATCTTTATTGTATAGTTTTTTAATTATGAACTTGTTAGCATGTCCTAGTCTTCTATGCCACAACAATGATTCTTCATTATTCACAATAAGACATTTAACTTGGATATCACTCAAATATACTAAATACACATTTTCACATCTTTTACAAAGTATTGCAACTGAATTTTAACTATCTATTATATAATATATATATATATAATTCAAATACAACCTTGTAACCATTATCACAAAATTGACTAACACTTAAAAGATTGTGTTTTAATCCTTCTACTAGTAAAACATTCAAAAAAGTGATTGAGAGAGGTTGGCTGATCTTACTAGTCCTAACCACTCTACTTTTTCCATTATCTAAAGGTAACTATTCCTCCATTTTTAGCTTTTAATTCTATAAACAATTTCTTCTCCTCTGTCATGTGTCTTGAGTAACTACTATCATTATACCATTTGCTACTTCTTGTGGCTCTCAAGCACATCTGTAGTAATAAGGTCAAACTATAATTTTTGGTACCTATTCAGGAATGGGTCAAAGTGGGTTAGTAGTAGAATATTTTGGCATCCATTACTTTTCAGATGCTACTAATCTATCATCTGGAGATATTGTTGTATTTATTATGTTAGCAACATTTTTTCATACACAAATCAGGTCTTGCTTCGATTCTAATTCTCTTCTATGATTGATATTTTTCTTTCTTTAGTTTTCTGTATTTTTCTTCTTTGCCTCTAGTTTAAATAAAGTAGAGGTCAATATATTTCTAAGGGTATGATTTTCTGCTTTTGTCTACTCAAGTTCTATGTTAAGGTTTTGGGTAGTCTTGAGTTGAGTATTTTTCTTGTTTAAACTTATAACATTCATAGATTGTTCTTTCAAGTTCTTTTTTTGTTTCCTTATGTTTAGCTTTTAAAGTTTTGAAATCTAATTATAATTCATCTTATAATTCTTCTATATCAGAGGTTTAAGGTTTTGAATTTTTCTCATCTTCATGGATGGCTGTGAAGCTTATTGCTGTATGATGCTCCTCTTGATTTCTTTCTTTGGAGTTGAGCGAACTAAATTGTGCTTCATTTTTTTCTTCTGTTTCACTCGAGCTTTGTTGCATCATGTTCTCCAGCATTTCCTATGCATCCATGGCTTTCTTCTTCTTTTAAAATTTTCTATCATCAAAAATATTCCTTTTATCAAAGTAAGAATTATACCTTTTCTTCATGTTTCCTTGCTTTTTGTCTAGTTCTAGATAGTCAAATCTCATGTGCCCAAACTTGTTGCAATTGTAACATATTGGAATCTCCTTTTTCTTTTCCTTGCTCTTGTTGTTGCTTTTGAAGTTGCTTCCAAATTTCTTTCTCCTAATCATATTTTTGAATTTTCTGGTTATCATTGCCATATCCTCAATATCTTCACTCATTGAGGCTTCTTTTGAAGATTCTTCATTCTCTAAATTAGCTTGTTAAGTAATCTTCTTGCCTTTGAATTCATCTAGAACCTTTTGCTTTATTAAGACTTATCGACAATAAGAAATAGAACACCTTATCGGTGATCATGAGGCCCTAGGAATTGACTTGCTGGGGAAGTGGAGGACACCCTTAACGAAGAAGTCGTGTCTTGCCAACGAAGTAGCCATTGCAAAAATCGACAGATTCATCATTTTCTCAGGAATCGCCATGAGCATCCTCAAATGCCCTCTTTGACTTTGCTACCAACTAGCGTGAGCAAAGTTTATAAATAGGAAAAGCCACTCTTGCTAGAATCGGAGAAGGAGAAGCAGCGAACATGATTACTGATCCTAACACTGCTGAAACACAGATAACTCCGTAAATAGTTAAGAAATGAAAATAGAGGTGCTCTCTTAGATTGCGTTGCCCAGATTTCTACAGATCGTTGATCGACACTAATAGAGAAAATCAGATTTTGCATCTAATCGATGTTTTCCAGATGAGATAAGTGACCATGACTAGCCACCAAGCCACGACAATGGATGGGCAGCACTGGCAGCGTTAGGCCATGGTGGTGGATGATGGCGGTGAGTAACGGTGGTGGCGTGATGGAATAGGCAGCGGTAGTTGGGTTTGGGGTTTTAGCTGTGGTTGCTAAATAGGGAGAAGAAGGAGATGAAATGGCTAGCTGAAATATTGAGCTAAGTTCACGGATGGAATCGTAGAACCAAGAAACCACGTAGCCTATCCATGCATCCGGGCTATCTTCGTTAACTCATGCAAGTCGGGGTACTAAACCTCAACCCATCTGTGTAGGTTTTCTGAAACTATTCCAATGTGTAGACAAGAGAGACTTCGGCAAATATTATCTACACAAGTAAGACACCCGCACCCATTGACTGTCGGATATGGTTATTGTCCGTGCAGCCAACATAATTCCCAAACTATGCAAGCAGGAAACACTTTGCCAAGCAGCATCGCCAACCTGTAAAATTAGAGGGAGTTGCCTACGAAGCATTGACATTACCCGCACAAGTAAGCCATTCTCCATGCCTGAGCTATTTACCACCTGCGGGGTTTGGAGGACATAGCCAAAGAGCATCCTTCAAGCATTCTCCACACTTGCGCTGTTTACCACCTGCGTTGTTTAGATGATGTGGCCAAAACAGCATCCTTCAAGATGTGCAACCAGTGCCAGGGATATATGAAATCTGCCTGCACATATGAAGCTAATTCGCGTCGAAGTAACACATTTAGGATAGCTTCAGGTACCACACAGTTGGGTGCCAATTGTTTGCAGGGATTAAACATCCTCAGATCTTAAGAGTTTGGACACACAAGCCTACCCAAGTAGAAGGAGTCATGCAAGCCATCACGTTCTTGCTTGGCTATGCAAGCAGAATACGTTGAAGCCCTCCATTCTCACATCATTTGGCAAGCTGTTGGACACTGCGCAGTTGGAACGAGAGTAGAAAAATTTTTCCTACAAGGAAAGTTGGAAGATTGCTAGGCTGCACAGTCACAAAATTGTTAGGTTGTTCGGTCAGCCTTAACACAATACTCGGTCTATGCAATAGGGAAGGCCTTCCATCTATACGGTTATCCAAAGAGGACTATTACTACCCACATAGGCATGCGACGCAATTCTACGTTACCTAAATTATTTACATGGTATTTACTCAAACATGTATACAATTAATAAAATTTAATGACATGAAAAACCACTTTAATCTATGCATTTAGGGTGATCAATATTTATTTTTCAACCATTGTATGGAAATTATGCCAATAAAATGCCCCAAATGGTGAAGCTAGGCTCATTATTAAGAATGTTCCTAGTGGTGAAGGTGGCATTCCCAAAATGCCTCAAATGGTGAAGCTAGGCTCATTTCCAAGAATGCTCTTATTGTTGAAGCTGGCATGCCCAAAGTGCCCCAAATGGTGAAGCTAGGCCCATTTCAAAAAATGCCCCTGATGTTGAAACTAACATTCCAAAAATGCCCCAATGGTGAAGCTAATATTCCTAAACTACCCCTAGAGGTGAAGTTGAACCTCAAGCCTATAAATGCCCCTCCCCATGTCTTTAAGAGATAAAATTTTTGGAAGGAGCTTGCAGGAGTCTTTAAGAAGTTAGTGCCCCATTTGACACTAGTGGCCTTTGGGTACTGGTAATTTCTCTAGTGCTTGAGAGCACTCTGCCATGGCCCCATCATGGTACACACATTGGTCCCACCCATGTTGTGGTATGCTGGGTCCCACATAATTGATGGACAAGAGGATAATGCCAAATTAGACACATTAAAACCTGTTTAAACCCTAATCAAACCCTGTAATTGCCCTATAAATTAGAAAACTAATGACATTATCTAGAATCAATTAAGAACTATCATTTAACACTAATTATTGTCATTAGTGTTAACCATGATTAGGCTTAATTAACTCAAAGTATAATTAGGCATAATTGATGTAACCTGAATTTTCGATCTCTCACAGTATAAATGGCAGAGATTGCCCACTTTTAGTTTTCCATAGGATATTGGAAAACATTATTCATCAACTCATTCAAAAGCCTAAGTCTAGGATTGAGTCACTAAGCCATGACTCAACGAGTTAAGCCTTAGCGAATACCACTTCCAATTCATTCAAAAGCCTAAGTTTAGGATCGGTCACCGAGTCAAACCTTAGCAAGCAACATTCACCCAATCATTCAAAAGCCTAAGTTCAGGACCAAGTCACTAAGTTATGACTCATCGAGTCATTGAGTCTCAACTCACCAAGTCACTAAGTCATGACTTACAAGGTCAAACCTTAGCAAATACCACTCACTCAATCGCCCAAAGCCTAAGTCTAGGATTGGGTCACCGAGTCTCTAAGTCAAAACTTACCAAGTCAAACCTTAGTAGATATCATTAATCAAAATAGTCGAATCTAGTCAACTTGGCCTACCCTTCCTAAGCTTATCATGGGTAATTGAGAGAGCCGAGTTAAACCTAGTTAACCTAACCCACTCTTCCTAAGCTTCTCACGGGCAATAAGAGAAAGTTGAAACAAACCTAGCTCACCTATTTTCTTTTGGTCTCTTTCAGGTCTAAACACAATAGAGATCACCCGGTTCTAAGTCCTTTCGGTATATACCAACTGGGTTACAAACCTCCTACTGTCTCTATGGTTTGTTACATTCTAAATAATAGAAATCACTTAGTCTCAATTCTACACAGGACAAACTAATCGGATCAAAACACCCATTCTTTAGGTTGACCTAGTGTCTAAAAACTTAGCTTAGAGCCATGTCACCCTATTCGCCCATTGACTTGAGGCGATCTGCTAAATATCAAGTCATCGCAATGTGCTTGGCAATTTCAAAGACAACACAAATTCATTTTGAGAGAGTATGTTTTATTTTTGGGTCTCTAAGTTTTATTATACTTTTCCTTTTAATCAAGGGTTTTTTCCCATTGTGGAGATGTAATTAGGACCATCTTGCTCTGGGATGTAAACATACAATTTTTTTGATGTACACAGCAAGTGTAATAAATTGAGGATAATCAATAACAAAATAAAAATTGTTTGATTCATTCCAAAAATGTGATAATCTTTATGTTGTTCTATTTTTGTTTTCCTCTTTTTGTACTTGTTACAAAAATGGTGAACCCGATATGAACATCTCACCCTTCATCTTTAAGGAAAAGTAATGCTAATGCATCTTTGAGACTTTATTTTTATGAAATTGACTAAGTTCTTCTTTTGCTCTTTACAGATCTTTAGTCATTTCTACATTCACTCTAATTCCTTTTGAAACTCAATTCTAATGGTGCCAATGTTCGCATTCAAATTCTTACTAGGTGGCAGCTTTGCCATCAACGCCCTTCGGGACTTTGATAGGAGTGTCCCCTTCATTATGGTGCTGACTAGCCCAGAGCCAACTATCTATAAGAGGGACGCGACTTTGATTTATTCCTCACCCAAAGCTACATCAACAGTTTCCAAAATAGTTCCAGCAGCATCGAAGGCTGCCCAGCAGTGCCAAGAGTGGTTTTTTGACTCAACCTCCAACAATGAGGTTGAGAAGAAGCACAAAAAGAATAGGAGACAGAGGAGAAAAGCTATTTCCCCTCATGCTTCTAGAATCGTTGGGCATTAATTTATTTGCAACACCACTTCAAACTCCTTAAAGATTGGGAGACTCTGGTCTTTGCTCACACAAAACATAAGAAGGCTGTAGCTTTCCACCTCCCCAATGCAATGAAAAGAAGGCAAAAATGAACTCCCTTCAATCCCAAACCTACTGGCTCCTTTGGAAGGAATGCATAGAGCAAGGTAGCCACGGGTTGTGCTCAACCTGCCAAAGGAACTGGAAATAGGATGATGGAGAATGGAAAATTCAAGAAGTCAACTTGTAGGTTGACCATTCAAGAGAAGAAGGATGGAAGCTACCATCCAAAAAGAACACCATAAGGGTAAGAAGACCATCTTTATCCTAGGTTAAATACTGGAAAAGCAATATGTTCACTATTTTAGCCAATATCTCTTATTTCTAGAGAAGAGAGATCGATAGGATAGGCACCCTTTGGATGCCAAGCAAGACATCAAAGGTAGAAAAGAGAGAAAGGATGGCTAATTCTGGTAGCCCAAAGAAAAGAGACCAGAAGAAGAGGAAGGTGCAGCCTGTTAGTGTATGCATCACTTCGGTCGAGGGGGACCTATGATCGACACCACCTAGCCTGCCTCATCAAACAATCATCATGAGGTCGATGGCTAGATCCATGGTTCCTCCCTTGATATTTCATTCTCTATCAAAGGATGTTGGGAGAGAAGATCAGGTTTCAACATCTCCTCACCAATTGATACATAGACATGAATTTGTCTTGACAGTAACATCTTACATAGCTGAGGGAAATGCAGTTTCCACTTTTGTGAAAGAAATAATGAGATGATTGGAACTACTCAAGGCTGAAAATTAGTGGTTAAGAGAGATATGTGTACAAAAGAATGTTGGCCAAACCTCCAATCCTGGCCAACCATCTAGTGTTGCACACCTTCCAAACCTTTCATCCATTGGAATGGTTACGCCATTGGGACTATTCATCTTTAACCTGCTAAGAGGAGATCCCATAGGAACGGATGGTTTACCCCTTGCTTTTCCAATTGCTTCTCCTTGGCAATTGCCTAATATCAATGTGTGTGCACAACTATTTGGTGCGAATGTTCCACCACAACCATTTGGTGCAAATGCCCATGCACAACAATACTAAATGAACCTAGATCCCATGACGCACTTTAGCAAAATGATGAATGATTGGATGGCTTAGCAGTAGATAAACTTGCCTTCTCAAGTATCGAACAAATGTCATCAACCATATCCACTAGAGATCGAGAATGAGTCATTCCCACCAGGCTTCCAGATGATAGACTTCCATATGTTTGATGGAACCGATGATCCCCAACATCATCTCACCCTCTTCAATCTCAAGATGGGATACTATGTGGTGTATCATAATCTCTGCTTGAGATTATTCAGCTCATCACTCAAAGAACCAGCATTCCAGTGGTACTTGATGCTTCTAGCAAGGTCAGTCAAGACCTGGAATGACATGCAAAATGTATTTCTAACAAGGTTCTTTATCACTAAAAAGGATATCACATTAGGAGACCTCTCCATTATAAAGAAAGGGATGACAAACCAGTAGAAGATTTCATCTCTTGTTGGCAAAAGGAATCTAGTAAATGTGAGGCAACCTTAACTAAGGAACAAAGAGTTTACCTATGCCGCAATGGCATTAAGGTTGACCTCATAATCTTGGTGAATGAGCAAATCACCACCTTTCGGGCATTAGCCAATGAGGCAAGTCAGAAGGAATGCCTCCTTTCCCTCTCTGGAAAGTTCAAATTTTAGGATGATAAACAGAAAGAAAGCACTTTCTAGCCCAAGAAGAAAGAATCAGAAAGAAGCAAACAGAACATTTCTTTAAACACCACTAAGACCAAAGCTAATGGTAATGACAAAATAGTTGAAGAAAGGGGGGATTCTGGAGCCAAAATACTCATACTCTAATGAGGAAGTGGTACCACTTCTATTGGGGCTAATCCAATTAGGGAATATAAAGCTATTGGAACCCCTGTTCCCAGCGAAGGCAGATAACGTGAATCATCCCCTATACTGTCATTACCATCGGGGCATCAATCTTTTGATGGTTAAATGCAAAACAATAAGGAGAACTATCAACCATTGCATGAAAAGTGGAAGAATTACACTGAAGAAGGATGTACAAGTAACATCCAACAACATATTGGCAAAAGAAATTCCTAATTTGGCAATGCTGGAATAGAAATTTGATTGTCAGTTTCCAAAAACCTTTAGCCAAGAGGTGCAGAAGGAAGTCATGGCTGATGATGAAGGTTGGGATCTTTGTCTACCCAAAAGACATCCTAGAAGTCCCGTCGATGAAATGTAAGGGATGAAGCCATCAAGTCAAACTTGCAAAAAAGAAAGAAAGCGAAGTGCGCCTGAAGGATTTATTCCCATATCTTGAAAGGATACACTGCTGGCCATCATGGTTCCAACCATACATAATTTGGGAATTACCTCCAGCTCGAGAGGCTTAAATCCTTCCATAAGAAAATGGTGGGAAAAAAGAAGAAAAGAGCCTACCTTGGTCAAGGGTGCCCAAAGCTCTATGCTTAGGGGCCATCATCATCACTTTCGTCAGCTGCAGACAAAGTATAAGCAGCATTTTGGGATAATTTGCTAGACTTGAAAACTAAAAATAATCCACGCTCTAATGAGGATAATTCATTTTAACATCCGATAGTAGCATCTTGCTATCACATTAGTGAAGGAGAGGCCTCCACCAACCAACCAAACAAGAAGCGAGAGCATTCTTGTAGAAGTTGCGATCGCCAAAGAGAGCATCAAAGCCAAAAGTTCACTATATTCAATGTCGATGATTTGCTGATCACACACCTCCTTTGTTATGCTAATGAGTGCTATGGAGAAAATCCAAACCTCATAAAGATGCATCAAAATTTTGAAAACTCACTTCTCTAGAAGTGAAGAAGAGTCGGTTCCAAACTCTAGCAGTACAAGGCACTAGAGAGTGGGTTCCCTTGCAAGATATGTTCCTATTATACTTCCTTTTCAAAAGAAAGGAAGGAATTAAGAAGTCTCTTATCAGCTAGGATAAGCATTATGGTTAGAACACAGCTAATTATGTTCACAAATGGAGGGACACTGCTTGGAGTGATCCACAATCGCTTCATCACCTAGAGGAAGAAGAAATCTACCTTTACCTGGCAAAAAGGGCCTATTTTTACCATCGAATGCTGTCTAATTGCATAGAGGCCTTCAATCAAGCTGAAAAGAAGAGGATGAGGGTGATGGTTGACCCATCAAAGGAACAAGTATTCATAGAATCGTACATTGTTGCACTACATGAAGGCCCCTATTTTAATGGCAGTTCTAGAAACTAAGCAGGTTTGCTAATTAGGGTGGCCCATTATGAAGTTATTTAAAGAAGGCTACAGGGTTGTGATTAGACACTTATTCCAATGTCAAGCTTTAGTGCAAGTGATGTCACAAAATGAGGCATATGTGATTAGGAGCTTCTCATTTTCATTGGCTGGTATTAGCCATGCCCTAAAGTGTATCACAACATCGCCAGTCGAATCATTCAGATCTTGGGACGTGTTGGCTGAAACATTTATACACAGATATCATGACTACACTTCTCAATTCTCTAAGGCACAAGTGCAAGGAATTCATCCTCTTGAAGGGGAGCACCTTTATGATTTTTCCTTGAGATGGTGCAATGTTAACCTTTATTGCCCTGTGTTGCTAAGAAGAAAGATGCATAATATGGGAATGCATTGTCGCATTAGGAAAGGCTTTTTCATTGCCCGAAGAGGTACCTACTTCATTTCCTAGACTGCTTAAGTTGCTAATCTAAGAGCCATTAGAACCTGTGGAGGTATCTTACAACATGACTAACATCATGCCAAATGAAGAGAATGCTCCACAAGAAGCATCTGAATCGCCTGAATAATGGCCATGCTGTAGTCCAAAATAATACAGCTAAGGATAAAGGAAAGATGCCAATGTAAGAAGAGCTGGTGCCTGGAGTTTTTTATCCCCCTATTGAAGAAAAGGAAGCTCTAGAGCTCACAAATAAACCAGAATATAAGGTCATCACTCACTTGTGCAAAATCCTGACAAGATTGAGCATATACGATGCACTTTAGCTCTCTAAAGAGTCTCGACAAGTGCCCATAAATCTGTTGGTAGATGAGTCCGTCAAGGACCTGTACCTGGTAGAGATTGCTAATATAATTGAATGCAACCAAAACATTACTTTCATAGATGATGACTTATTACTTGGAAGTATAGAGCATAATCATCCATTATTTGTAAGTGGCGATTTAGCATGAGAAAGGATTAACTGCATTATGCTAGATCTGGTATCTATGGTGAATATTCTTCTGCTCAAAGTACTAAAGCATATTGGGATGTGCCCTTCTATTCTCAAAAGCAGCACTCTAGTGATTCAAGGCTTTAATCAAGAGAGTCAGAGAATTATGTGGACTATCACCTTGAGCCTTGATATTCAAGGATTTCTCACAAAAGTCAACTACCATGTCATTAATGTGCCAACATCCTACAACTAGCTACTTGGAAGGCCATGGTTGCACAAATACCAAGTGGTGGCATCCATGGTGCACCAATGCTTTAAATTCTACCAGGACGACATAATGAGGCCCATATTGGCTGATGTATGACCATTCACAATTTCAAGGCATTCTTCTCAGAAGCCCAATACTATGAACTGGCCCTGAATGAACTAGAGTAGCCAAAAGAATTGGCCAAGCTTACTGTAGACATAAGGCAATACCTGTTTGCCACCAAAAGACAAGGGTCCACATCATAAAGACTCTCATCATAGGCTATACTCCATAGGTGGTCTCATTCCCTATGGTTCTGCAACCAATGTCTTTGCGCTTTGAAATTGCGATAAGTGTCT
>JAYJMB010000655.1:2801-14701 GCA_036873735.1 Pouteria campechiana | reverse complement strand
GAAACGCTCTGATACTCTAATGCTGTATAATGTTTCTTCCAATATCCTACAATGAAGCTTTCTGTAATCTCTTCTTGAAGTCTCCCTCAAATAGTCAAATTGCATGGAGGACCCTTGTTGTCTGCACGTGAGGCCAATGACCCATTTCAGATTTAGTGGCAGACTTTCTACATGTTGTGTTCCAGATGAGAAAATAAGAGAAAAGATCAAATATTCAGTGAGGGAAAGAAAATAAACCTGCTAAAAAAGATTAAAATTCAGTGGCAGAAAGAAATTAACGCTGTTGGTGATAAGGGGTTCAAGCTTTGCTGTCCTCTTAAAAAAGTGAAAGACTCCCACAATATTGCCCAAATCAGTGGAGACACGTTGAGGGGCATCGAAGTTCTAACGACAATAAGGAAGCACAAGATTCCTGGAGAAAAAAAGGGAAAGACTCTCATAATATTGCCAAAATCAGTGGAGAGACATTGAGGGGTAATGGAGCTCCAACGGCAATAAGTTTAAACCAAAATTATGATCCAACAAGTCTTAAAAATTAGGAAAAATCAGATCAACATGAAGATTTATCAGTTTCGGTTAATATGGAAGATCCTAATATAACGCTATCAAAATACAAGAAAATCCGAGATATCAGTGCAAAAAATCCTATTCCAAGACCGATTCTCAAAATGCAAAATTTTGAAAGATAATGTCAAATTCGAGGACCATTTGTAGCAGATTTTATGGGATTTATTTTATTGTATTATTTATTTAAATACTTCTTTTGTAATACCTAATGATTCACGTTGCTAATCATTGAATAAGAGACATATCAATTCGAGCTTTCTTCTTCCTCTGTTTTTTTTTTTTTTTTTATCTTTCTTCTTAGTATCAGAGCCATAGTGAACTCTAGGCAACAAACAACAGCTCTTTCTTCCGCTCACCATGGCTACACTATCTCTCAATGTTGGTAACTTTATTACTCTAAGACTCACTCCAACTAACTACCCCTTGTGACATGAGCAAGCATTAGCTCTTGCCAAAAGCTAAGAATTAGTGAGACATCTCACAAATGAAGATCCTGCACCAAATAAATATGTCATATCAAAACCAAGCAACTCTTTAATTGCAGGCAGCACAATATGTCATATCAAAACCAAGCAACTCCTTAATTGTAGGCAACACAAATCCTCAATTAACACATGCATTCATCGCATAGTAAAAGTTGAACACTCTCTGAGGAAGCTCTCAGCCTCGTCGTTGGTCTTGATACAACACATGCAGTTTGGGCGGCTCTCAAAAATTCATATGCCCAAGATTCACAAGAACGTGAATTTACCTTGTGCCAACAACTTACCTACCTTCGAAAAGTAGACCACACAACAATCACAGAGCACATCTGAACCTTTAAAGGTCTTTGTGACAATTTAGTAGCAATCGGAAAACCGATTTTAGATCAAGAAAAGGCATTCTGTCTTCTCACCAGCCTTAGTCCACAGTATGAAACATTTACCACAACCATGTTAAAACCTCTATGACTATCTTATTTTGAGTTGGTTTCTCAACTCGAAAATTATGATCAAAGGTGAAATTGGTTTTCCAACCACACTGACATTCAGGCATCAACACTCATGCATCAAGTGGCATTTTATGGTGAACAATAGCAATGTTCTCAATCAAACAACTCAGGATATCATGTACCAGCACAAAAGATTACGTCAACTGGACGTGGATTTCAAGCACAATAAAGTAAGGATTCAAGTCAACCCTACAAGTCTTCTCCTGCAATGCACAACGCTGACCTCCAGCACCAGGGGAATGTTGCATGACACCTTTTGAAAGAGAGCAATATCGTGAGAAGCAATGTCAATACTGTGGGTACCAAAAAAATCAACTCCTTAAGATGAAATTCCACAAGCACTTGTGGCATTGACACTGGACGACACCATAACAGACACAGAATGAACTACCGACACTGGAGCTTCCAATCACATGACAGGTAAGTCAAGTATGTTAACTAACATTCGTCACTACTCTGGTTCCGGTTCAGTGTTAACAGGAGATGGATCTTCCATGCCAATTCTTGCTATTGGAGATTCTTATATAAAACAAAAAAAAATCAACCTTACCTCTAAATAATGTGTTATTAGCTCCCAATCTAACAAAGAATTTTCTCTCTGTAAGTTAGCTACCACACAGTTTCTTGTTAATTATGAGTTTTCTAATGTGGTTTTTTGTGTTAAGGAACGGAAAACAGGATAAGCAATGTTAACAGGGAAACGTAAGGGTGATCTCTATGTCTTATCCACTTAACCAAAACTTTATTTCTCTAATTGCTTCAAGTCTAACACAACAGAAGTTTGGCATCAACGCCTCGGCCACCCTCAATCTTCAGCTTTGCAAATGTTAAAAAATAAAGATTTAATTGATGTTGTAGGGACAACAAAATCACAACATCTTTGCGATTTGTCAACTGGGAAAGCTTAGTAGTTTACCTTTTTCTTGTTCCGAACATTCAAGTACAAGTATTTTTGAGAAAATTATTATGCTTGTTTGGTTGATGATTTTTCAAAGTATACATGGATTCTTCATTTGTAGCAAAAATCTAATTTTTTCAATGTATATCTAACCTTTGAAAAATATGTTGCTAGATAAGTCAACAAGCAAATAAAAATCTTTCATTCTGATGGAGGAGGTGAGTTTGTTAATTCCAAACTATCAACTCACTTTCTTTCCACAAGCTTTGATCACCAAATATCAGCTCTATCCACTCCCTAGCAAACTGGTATGGTTGAAAGATGACATAGAACTATAAGAGAATTAGGTATGACTATGTTGTTTCATTGTGATACTCATTTATTTTTATAGTTAGAAGCGTTTTCCATAGTGGTATATCTCATTAATGGCCTACCCTCATCAACTCTCAATTTTGAAACCCCATATTTTGCATTGCATGAAAAACATCTAGTTTATTCATCACTTGGTACCTTTGGATTTAAGTGTTTTCCTTGCACTTGGGACACATGGGGGTACAAGTTTGATCATAAAACTCTTTTTTGTATCTTTGTAGGCTATAGTGAAAAGTATAAGACTTATAAATCTATTCATCCATCAAGCAAATTTTTTTTTTTCTCCCATCATGTTGTCTTTGATGAGCAAATTTTCCCTTATAAGCCTATAAATAATTCTTGCATGACAACGACAAAACCATTAGCTATAAATATTTTTAATACTTGGTTACCACATACTGACATTCCTCTTTATGCACGCACACGTCCGACCTCTTACACAACTCCATGCTTAAGTCCCCTACGGCAACTTCAAGACACAACAACAATCCCACAAAATTGCATGTCACCCGAACCTTCACCATAGCCTCTTTTCAACACAGAACCTGAAACCACCACAGGAAATCTTGAAAATGACCTTCCCAAAATTGATTACAACATTGACACATCTGAAAATCTATCACCATATGAGACGCATACCCTAGAAACCTTAGAAACACCTCGAACCGTAGCCCCAGCAGCCACATCAACAAAATCACCAAATCCAACACCTGATCCTTTAGGAAACATACATCCCATGGTCACAGATCAAAACTAAGCATCGTAACCTTAGAAATGCCTCAAACCATAACCCCACAGCTAGCAACAACATCGACAGGATTACCAAATCCAACATTTGATCTCTCAAGAAACATACATCCTATGGTCATTAGAGCAAAACTAAGTGTGGTAAAACTCAACCCTAAGTATGCCTTGACCATAATCACCTCTGCCAATGTATTGCATGAGCCACAAAATATCAAAATAGCTTTAGCACACCCTGGTTAGAAAGTAGCAATGAATGAAGAGCTTGCTGCTCTTCACCAAAACAAAATGAGGAAACTCGTTCCTTACACATCTAACATGAATGTCATTGGTTCAAAATGGGTATTCAAGTCAAAACTCAAGCTTAATGGGACTTTAGATTGACTCAAAGTGCGTTTGGTTGCAAAAGGATATCATCAAGTTGGAGTAGATTACACTGAAACTTTTTCTCCTGTGATCAAATCAGAAACAATTTGGATGATTATAACTATCGCACTTGTTAAGTGATGGCTTATTTGACAACTAGATGTAAAAAATACTTTTTTGCATGGCCTAATTTTTAAAGATCTTTATATGCAGCAACCACCAAGAATGGCAGATCCGAAAAATCCGATATATGGTTGTAAACTACAAAAAGCACTACATGGGTTAATACAAGCACTACATTCTTGGTTTGATCGATTTAATACTTTTCTTCTTAAATTTGATTTTTTTTGTAGTTTAGCCGATCCTTCATTATTTGTTTTTCACTCTGAATTTGGTTCACTAATCTTACTACTTTATGTGGATGACATATTGCTTACGGGATCCACTCCAGAACTTGTTGAAAAGTTCATTACGTCATTAAGCAATGAGTTCGCAATGAAAGATTTAGGATCAATTCTCCACTTTCTTAGAATGAAAATCATGACAACAAATGGGGGGCTTCACCTATCTCAGTCCCGCTATGCCCTTACCATACTTGAATGCTCAGATATGGTAGATTGCAAGCCAATGAGTACACCTTTTGAATCTAAAACTAAATCTTCTTCTAATGAAATTCTCTTGGAAGACCCAAGTTACTATCAAGGTCTTGTTGGAGTATTATACTATCTTACACTCACTTGTCCAGATATTTCATTTAGTGTTAATTATGTATTCCAATTCATGCATTCTCCCATAATGTCACACTTGAAAATGGTTCAATGCATCTTACGATATGTCAAAGGAATAATTGAATTAGGATTATATTTTTCTTTACATAGTGCACTTGATATTTTTGCTTTCTCAGATGCAGATTGGGTAGGGTGTCCTACTATAAGACGATCAAGCACAGGTTATTGTACGTTTCTTGGAGGGAACCTCATCTCGTGGTATGCAAAAAACAACATACCATTTCACGATCAAGCACAAAGGCAGAGTGCCGCGCCATGGTTAACGCAATAGCCAAACTCACTTGGATGACTTCCGTCCTCAAAGATCTTCGAATTGCAATAACATCTCCTCTCATACTCTACTGTGACAACCTTAGTGCTCTTTATATGATAGTTAATCCAATATTCCATGCTCAAAGCAAACACATAGAGTTGGATTATCATTTTGTGTGTGAACGAGTTGCATGTGTACTGCTTATCACTCAACATTTCTCCATTGATAACCAAGTTGCCGACCCTTCACAAAGCCAATGTCAAAAGCAGTCATTCAATATTTTCAAAACAAACTTTGCCTCCAACGCTGACAAAGTTTGAGGGAGGGTATTAGCAACAAACAATAGCTCGGCACACACAACATTAGTCAGAGTCAATAGAGTAATAAGGAGGCACAAGATTCTTGGAGAAAAAAAGAGAAAGACTCTCACTATATTGTCGAAATCAGCGGAAAGACATTGAGGGGTATTGAAGCTCTAACAACAATAAGGAAGCACAAAATTCTTGGAGAAAAAAGGGAAAGACTCTCATAATATTGTCGAAATCAGTGGAAAGACGTTAAGGGGTATTGGAGCTTTAACAACAATAAATTTAAACCAAAATGATGATCCAACAAGTCGTAAAAATCAGGAAAAATCATATCAACGTGAAGATTTATCAATTTTGGTTAATATAGAAGATCCTAATGTAAATGTGTCAAAATACAAGAAAATCTGAGATATCAGTGTAGAAAATCCTATCCCAAGACCAATTCTAAAAATACAAAATTTTGAAAAATAAAGTCAAATATGAGGACCATTTGTAGCAGATTTTATGGGATTCATTTTATTGTATTATTTGTTTAAACACTTCTCCTGTAATGCCCAATGGTTTATGTTGCTAATCATTGAATAAGAGACATGTCAATTCAAATTTTCTTCTTCCTCTGTTTTTTTTTAAAAATCTTTTCTTCTCTCTTTTGGAGCGATCGATAGTGATGATAGGCGGGATGTTGCCGCTGAATACGGTGAAAGGTTGGATTCTTTTCTGAATGAGTACGGCTTCCTCACTTTTTAGAATCCTAGCAGGGGTCTTCTCTAAGAGTGTAGGTTTACATGAAAATTAGTTAAAAATGTGATGTGGGTAATATTAATTTTGAATGCCGTGGAGATAAATGTAAAAATATTTATAAATAAAAATCTGGGCCACTCTGAAATTTTCCATTGATGTTCTCTTCCCTTGCATCATGGATTTTATCTTTCTCCATTTTTAGTCTTTAGCGGCTTTTGTGCTGTAACAGCGATACTCACTCCTCGATGCCACTCCTTTCCATCTCAACGGCCATAGCTATGAATTTAAATCTATGAACATGCATATCCCGCCAAAGGAGAGGACCTTTAATCATGGACTTGCATATGCGCCTCAACGAATGAGGTTTGTGTGAAGTTCTCAAGGGAAAATTTTATTTTATTGATTACATTTCAAAACCGATTTTAGTTGTGGACAAAACATATTACATGAGACTGGCTATTTTAGAGTCAAATTAAATTGTAGAAAGAAGACAAGTATTGGGGATTATTAGTAAAATGATGAATGAACTTGAAAATCTCAAGAAACCTTAAATGGGGATGAAAGTGAAAAGCATTCTATATGAGTTATCCTTTGCTTGCTGCTTTAATCTAATAAGCCCTTGGGCCTTTTATCGTCTTTTCTCTTTAAAATGTCAAAGTGAAATTCGGCTACTTTTCCCCGTACATGCAAGCAGCCTTGATTAGACATGTTTATCACGTGACTAAGCTTTGCCCCACCGCTCATGCAGCCCTCTAGAAAAGCAGCCAGGCAAAAGCAAAAGCAAATTACGCTGGGAACATATTCCTCCAGCTGTGCCCGCCACAAACGGCTATGCACCACTGCCGCCGAGATTGGACTTGGACCACAGTCTAACCTTTGCCAACTTGCAATGGTTTGTAGCTTATGCATGATTTTTTATTTTTTATTTTTTGATGCGATCCAGAAAGTCTCGTCTTGGGAAGCCGCGGAAGACGCTACCAAACACGCAGGAAGAAACAAGACATGGGAAAACTGAAAGCATAGTCTTCGGAATATAGTTTACGTGACAACAATGTATGTGGCATGCGAATATTTGGTGCGTGCGCAGCGTAAGGAGCACAGAATATCTGCTTTGAAAGCGCCGCGTAAGACGTGTATTTCTTATCGTCGCCCACAGACTTCCACCTCATTGCAATTTTACAGCTCAACATCAATAGCATCTGATATGAGAATTGAATTACGCTTGGAATTGGCTAGTGTTAAAGAGGCCAGGGCAGTATATATACCAGCAACCCTATAAATAGCCCACCTGCTGGGTGTTCATGAGAAACGTACACCAGCAAATTCTCCAATCTCATCAGATATCACAGCATCTGAGCAACATGAGCCAAGTCCAGATGTCTGGCCCTCATTGGACAGCCCAACCTGTTGTAAGTTACACATTTCAATGGGAAACCATTTTGTTTTGGTTCTTGTTGTTCTTGTTGGCTTTTTTTTTTAAATAAATAAATAAATAAATTCATATGTTATTTTTCATTTGTATAATGCTCCTAATTATCTTTTCTTGGTTGAGCAATGTATTGATTTAACTCTTAATTGGATTTTTCGAATAGGATTCTTGCATTGAAAAAAACGGCAATGAAATTCACGTATCTGCAAAGGCTTTCAACATCACATGGGGCAACGACCAGCGTTTCTGGCGGTGGACAGCCCTTCCTTCTAGAGAGTCTTCGTAAGTGGTGGTTTTCATCCATTAATTTTGTAAGATTTCAGTAAAGGGTTTCACGAATTCCTTCAAGAGATCTACGTGGGTTACATCCAGAAGCAATGCCGGTTCATTGATTTCTGGTAGGCAGAGAAGAATGAGAAATTTCTAATGGTAATTTCAACATTCAGTCGGGATCTTATCCTCCGCTGTTGCTTACCAGAACATACAAATGGCGAAGTGTTCTGGAGACAAAATTTCAACTGTCCTGTCAGGATCTTGCAGATGGATAAAGCATTTGTAATTGTGCAGGTCTTAAACTAGCCATTGAAATATGGCTCTGTGACTGGTTCGTGGAATGATTTTGCTGATTGGGATAACTGATAATGTAGCAATGTGTGAACAGCATAGAGACTATCTTGCAATCTGTTGCCTCATAGGAAATTTAATTGCAACAACTAGTTCAAGTCATTGAAATAACCATGTTGTATTTACCATAGTGAAAGTCAAAATCGCGACTTCCTGGTGCAGTTGCTTAACTTGAAAGTAGTGAAAGAATAATACCCAGCTATTTTGCTTAAATTCAGTTAAATATTGCCGGTTGATTTCATAGTTAATCAACAGAAGAAAATTCAAACATTTGCTTACATTGGCGGCTTTTTTAATAGGTTCAAGGTTGGGGCAGAGCTTCTTCAAGTGAACTGGATGGAAGTCCATGGGAAGGTGGACTTGTCTCGTTTCCAATCAGGCCAAACCTATGAGATCTTCTACCTAGTAAAGTTCAAGGTGGATGCATTTGGATGGCATTCTTCTCCAATCAAATTTAAGGTGATGACTTCAACTGGGGAGAAGCATGTGGTAAGCAAGACATTAGAGGCATATCGGGAGTTGGCGGACAAGATGCATGAGATTCGAGGAGGTGAATTCACTGTGCTAGAGAAGAAAGGGTCAGTTCGGTTCGGGATGTTTGAAATAGAAAGTGACTGGTGGAAAGGAAGCATGATTCTTGAAGGGGTTAAGTTCAAGGCCAAGAAGTGACCTGGCATGCTTCATTTGGATTATGAAGTTATATACGATGATGGTGCGAGCAGTAGTCTCCTCTTTTGTTTGCATTCTAGAGAGGACTTAGCATTGCCAATAAATTAACTTCATTTGAATACGATTACAGCGTTCAATAGCAATTAGATTTATGTTGTCCGCGCTCTATATACAGTGTTGTAAACTCTTCTGGGAATGGATTGGAGTTCTTATCTTATTATTAATCATGGAAACTCTTCAACCATAACTCATTTGTTCACATTTTTCAGTGTAATCCTGCAAATCCCAACCATGGGAAGGGAAATGAAATGCGCAAGAGAGAGCTACAAGAAATTTCATGTATTGTTTGGCCTTGAATTGCGAACAATCAAATTTCTGAGAAAATGAAGCCAAATTTTGGAAAACGAACACACACACACACACTCTCAACTTCAACCCTTTGCCTATTATTGTATATTAGAAATGTTGAATTGCAAACCTTATCTAAAATTATAAAAAATTTCTGTATTTAATCAAATAATGTTGTCCTACTACGTCATAATTTCTCATTTTTGAAGCTCCAAAAGTAGACTCATTTTGCTTCATTCATCAAAATGTGGGATCATGAATATTTGCTTTAAAAATTACGCAAAAAATTATTTGTATATATATCTTAATTATATATACAAGCACAATGTTGTGCTTAGGTGAATTTTTTGAAGGTATGTTCCAAATTGCAGATAAATCTAAGAAGGATATTTATTCCATGTCCGTCTTTCTTTTTTAATTTTATTATCTCAAAAATCATCGTGATTGAAAATTATCACAATAAATACAAATTTATAAGATTAGATAAACACACATTTTGCATATCTGAGGTCGGTATAAATTTTTTATTGGAATAATCTTTCCTACTTAATTGAATAAATCATTCTAAGTACGTAATTATCTTAGATCTTACTAAAATATAATAATATGTAAAAAAATGAAAAGGATATACATGCTATGGCTGTAAATAGATACGCGGAGCATTTTGGGACAACTGCCAACCTAATCTTTCGAGCCGTTTATGAAAATTCCTGCCACAATTGCTGATATCTTCGCTGCACGAGAGAAGGCAGCCAGCTACACTGCCTTTCCAGCGCCAAACAGAGTTTTCGGTCTAGGGTTCGAGATCCAGGACGAATTCTCAAAATTGGGGTGCAGGGCACATTCTTCGCTTCAAACCAACAGCTGAGACACGTGCTCTCACATTGACTTCGAGAATCACCGATGATGGCCTTGCCTGGGCCATGCGTGAAGGGCACCCAGAACAGAGCTTCGGTTTCAGCCAGCCAACCTGTTTTGGCTGATGCCATTTAAAAAAAATAAAAATAAAAAAATAAAAACAATCTACCGTTGATTTCATCGACCATGAACCTTTCCAAGCTATTCCTATGTCCATTTTCTCTTATTTGTACTATTTTACTCGGAATTATTTGAAAGAAATTAATATTTGATTATATTTTAGTTAACAACTTTTTCGTTCCTTAACTGGAGCACGCCTCTCAATTAATTAACTCTCACCTAAAGAGTATACAACACATCAATCATTAGAAGAATGCATGAGAACAAAATACAGAAACCATAAACATATCGTGGGAAAGTAATAACACTTCAAACCGGGCTATGAACATTCTCTTGCTACATCAATCGGCGTGCTCCATATAAAGCGAATTAGAATACATTTATTACACTCAAATGACAGTATGGCCCAAAACTTCAAGCAATTTTCCTTCTCTTATTCGTAGCTTCCGATCGAGATTCTAACAAGCTTTGCCGAAAAATGAGCTTAACTCAATACAAAGTACCGAAATTATACTCACAAGCATAACAATTAAATTTAAAACGTAAGAGAAGTAGCACCACTAAAGCTAGTTATTTTTTGGAAGGTTTGTTATTTTGGGGCAAAGCCATCATTTTGTCATCGGTAAGGAATTCCTGATGCTGCACACCAGCGAATCTAAATTCTTTTAACTGTAGGGTCGCTTATACATCACTCTTTTAATATGCTGTATGATCTTGAAGAAGGTTCTATGCTCGCAATTTCTGGTACACGGAAAGAGGAAATCAACCTGGAGAAACACTAGCTAGCTAGTGAATGAGAGACACGCTCGAAACATTGATCCAAAGAGGCCTCCCCAGCCACACCGCAATAAGATGGAAATTCCTCTTGCAACAACTCGATGCCAGGAAGGACGTCCCCATTCAAAGAGCATAGATAAGGGATATCAGTGACAGTGCTGTCAAAAAAGATCCCAGCGAATTCATCGTCGTTTCCAAACTGCTGTTGATGAAACCTTCTCTCATCTTCTTCGACATCGTTTTCAGGTGTATTTGAGTTCTTCTCCATTAGTTCTTGGAATATCGATGACCGGAGAAGGAGGCTAAGTGCACTCGATGAAGAAGACTTCGTCGGCGTAAATGGTAGTTGCAGAGGGTAAGAATCTTGCTTCTGAGGGGAGCCCGAGTGGTCGTTGGCAAGGATGTTGCCGTCCAACAATGCTTCGGTTTCTTCTTTGTGGAAGATGTTAGATGGCTGTGGAAATGGTCTTGTCTCATTGCTGGTTGGTTGTTCTTGTGTTGCGGTCATATTGCTTGTCTTGGGCCTTAGCCATCTGATGTAAGTGCTCAGGTCGAAATTGGTCACTGCATTTATTCCACGGTATTCAATGGCAGCAATGTCGTAGGCCGCAGCGGCTTCCTCTTGGGTGCCTGAAAGCGTACAAATTCGCCCTGGTCAGATTGGAAACCAGTCCAGTCCCATTTGGCCACGTTTATATATTTATATATATATATATATATATATAATTTCAAATCTTCTTTTGTTTATAAAACACAATAATTCATCATAATAAGTGTTTTTAGCTTAGATGGTGAAAGATATTTTACCTTTAAATTAATATCTATGTCTGGGAAGATATTACTAATTAAAACCCCTAGTCCGGTTTTGACGTCAATGAACTCAAATTTCTACATTAAATCATGGGTTTTGGTTATATAAGAGAAATAACTCACTGTATGTTCCAAGATAAAGGTACTTGTTTCCGAAAACCCTTCCAATCCTCGCTTCCCATCGACCGTTGTGATGATGCCTGCATTTCAAGGAAAGACAAGATTGTTTGTGACAAT
>JAYJMB010000654.1:0-17720 GCA_036873735.1 Pouteria campechiana | reverse complement strand
GGAGGCGTAAAGTATATTCGTGTTATGCATGTAGAAAAAGACTTTCTAAAGTAGCTAGTCATTTTGAAGAGAATGAAGCCTATTTAATGTGGTATTACAATCAGACTGTCTCATAGTTTATTTCTCTTATAATCATAATTTATCCTTAAGTGAATAAAAATAAAATAAATATACTTCACAATTATCATGTGGTAGGTGCACATGTAACCAAGGAAAGGAAGAAAAGTTAATTCTAGTGGGCGCACATGGATTTGGGTCGTAAGCCAACCCGTTTTACACTTGGAGCAACCCAACTCATCAACCCAAGGTTGAGTGACAGTTTTTTTTTTTTTTTTTTTAAATGATAGTCTTATTAAATCCACTTGAGAAATCGAAAATTTTCAAGTCATAAAAGGTTTTTTCTTTTCCCGGCCGCTGCTACCTTTCTCTTATGTAGACTAATTCCAAAGGATATTAGAATAAGTAAAGGGTTTTGATATTAGAATAATTCTCAGTACTTCATTTTTTACTATTATTAATTTAAAAAATTTATCTTGGATAACTATATGTATCAAACATGAAACGGTGCATAAATTTTCAAATTATTTTATTTAATTTCACATAATTTTCAACCTGTATTTAACATGAATTGTCAACCCGATTTTAAACTAACAACCCAAACTGATTTTTAGAAAAAAAAAAGGTTGGATTAAAGTTGATATTTGGAAAATGTATTGAGTTAGGGGTAGGATCGAATGAGGTTTGGTTACCAGGCATATTTACATTTAATGCGTGATTATCTTTAGGTGGGGTCTACGTTCAGGGAATAAGAGAATCGGATGCCTCGTGTTGGGGGCAACCAAAAAGTGTCCGTTGGGGACATGAACGTTAGGCAGCCGTCTGGAGAGAGGGAAAGTGACAGAGTCTTCTGGAGAAACTGAGCACAGAGCTCTTTTGCTATATATTCTCCCCCCAGCTCCCAAGCAAATTCATCATCTTTTCCTTCATCTTCGTCTTCTATCATCATCAATCTCTTAATCTCTGAAATCCCATTCCATCATCCTCTTCCTTTCATTTTTCTCACCTGCCACTGTTTCCAAATCTCTTCATTTGGCTTCAATATGGGTTTCGTTCTGGTTATCTCCCTGCCATTGATTCTCTTTTCTATCGTGCTGGGTTTTGGTTGTTATTTCCTCGGGAGGGCGAGAGGGAGGCAAGATGTGCGCACCCGTCCGCAGGTTTACGGGGAGCCAGTCCCACCGAAGGGCAGCGTTGAGCCTCTGCCTTATGCTTCGCCTACTCCTCCAGCTACCCAAGTCAAACATGATAACTCGATGCAAGTCTGAGCTTTTCAGCTGGGTCGCTTCTTCGGGAGATTGTCAAATAATTTCATTGTGAATTTACAGATTTTCCTTTTGTTTTTTTTTAGCTTGGGAAGGGGCAATGATTGTTGGTTTTGTTCTTTCGATTTGCAAAAATAGATATGAATTATTGGTTGTGATTGTGGCTGTAAAATCAATTTGTTCCCTCAGACATGCATATTTGTTTCGTGTTCCTAGCTCTTTGATGATGGTTCACTGAAATCTCAGCCGTATGTAATTAGCAGAGCTCTCCCGAAACTAGCCAACTTCATAAAAAAACATAGCCGATCTGTCGTATAATTTGAACTCGTCTGCAATGCAATGTTCATTGTGATTTAATGTAAGTTGAGATTTTTTCTAGAACCAGGTTTTCCAGTTCGGTTTGGTAGGGAAGCCTAAAGCATTACAGTTAATAAGCCTGAATAAATTTACGCCTTCTTCTGTCACTCTTTGCCTCCATTCTATATATATTTCTGCTAGAACCCAAAAGATGTGGAATATTTAGTTTAGAAGTAATCAAGAGTTTCAAAAGACAAATAAACCAAAATTTAAAGATGCATTAAAGATGTGGAAAAGGTTAAAAAGGAATCAAGAATTTCAAAAGACAAAGCAAAATTTTTGAGCTGGCTAAGGACCAACCTGTTGGCTGAATCTGTCTTTGATCTACCCAAGGTAGAAATGTATGACTTATCAAAGGTTAAAGATGCCTTCACATTCTAGACTACGTTCAATCTAAACTACCTTCCATGGATTATAACTTGAAAACCATATTGAAAGTGATAACCTAACCAACAAATTGGGGAGGTTGGTGGGATAATATTAGCAGGTGTGTTTGCATTACACACTTTTTTAAAATTGATTTGATATATAACAAAAATTTACTTTGCTGATGTTACATATTTTACCAATACGTGTATGCATTTCAAATAAACTTTCATAATAAATACTCTCTCAAATGTACATTATCCAAATATACCCTAAGGAACAACCTGCTGGCTAAATCTCTGGTCTATCAAATGGAAAAATGTATTTATCAAGGTTAAAGATGCATCCTTCACATTTTGGATTACCTTGGATCTAAATTACCTCCCTTGAATCTAAATTACCTTCCTTGGATTATAATTCAAAAATTATATTGGAAGCGAGAACCTAACCAACAAATTGGGGGAGGTTGGTGGGATATAGAAAAACGTCCTTTGAAGTCATGGATAGTTTGCATCTACATAAATATTTCAAATTCCTCTCAAACGCGGAAGAACCCATTTCGTTATTTGTCGTGTCGCCCTCTAATGCAAACACTCCTTGCTTTCAGTCCCTTTGTTAAAGTAAAGCTCCAAAACACTGGAATGGCCCCTATCCAGCCTAGTTTCAGCTAAAACAAAATCCAAGGACATCACGATCACAATAACACCAATCAAATGACCATTCATCATAGTAGTCATACAAATACAAACATCAGAAAGGTATTACATACATAGGTCATTAAAGGCTTAATTAGGCCATTGGCATAAACAACGAGAAGACACTAAGACGTGTATGGTTCAACCTTTTGGCTTACACCTACGGAAGATGGGGAAAAGAAAATTGACTCGATGTGATAGAATATGCTACCAGATCCAGCCAAATAAACTCTTCGATCCAGCAACCATTATCATTAAAAAAAAAAAAAACACCAAAATTTAAGCCAATATTTATAATAATGATTCAAAACACATGCATTGAATCCATTACACAAAACATTTGGATCTACGAATGCTTTTAATAGGGCAAGTAGCATACGCCTTGCAATCTTTCCTTCGGCTCATGTGCCTCGTGAGATTGATGAATCCACATATGCCTTTAATGAAGAATTCAAGATATCTTTATCTAGCAATTGGATGGTAGGTAATCCACCTCAATGTGACATTTAGAGAATGTGGTTGCATGTAGTCTTGTAGGTCATCAACTAGACCTCAGACATGATGGAGACATATTCTTATGTGAAATCACGCAAATTCTTATAAACGGTGATATTTTGTTAAAACCGCCTAAATTAAAAACAATATATAGGTCACAAAATCCAAAGAAAAAAATTGATTTCAACCAATCTTATGAATTAGCACTTAACGTGACTTATCTAAGTGTACAATTAAAGTGATTTTTGGTATTACAAAAATATGCATGAAAAAATTATAATGAATAGCTTGAATCTTGTCAAAACATGTGAACTGGTGGGGTTTTACTGCGAAACCGGATTTTTCCTTGCTTCTTGAGAATTTGAATATATGCCTCCGAAGATGATCAGATTTCTCATTAGACGAGCGTTGTCTGATCAACGAATGGAATTGCACGTGGTTGAGAAATGGATTAACCAGACACGGGATGCATAAAAAAATTCAGATTGTAGCTATCTGATGTTTGAGGTAACAAGAAATTGTCAGCTCATGAGCAAAAATCCTGATTCTGGGAAGTCTGATGTTTATACAGATAAGAAATATTCAGTTTACAGCTGAATTTATTCAAGGTTTCTTTAGGATTTCAAATGCTTACAGAAGGAATGAAACAACGAAAGTAGCAGAACAGAATATTCTGCAATGTCTTCCCTTTCCAATGCCCAAAAATCTCCCCCATCTGTGGAAGAATCGGCATTTTTTTCCCATCCCTACCCAAAATGTGAAAAGAAAAAAACATGAAATCTATAAAGAGGATCAAGCCCATAAAAATGCTGAAACTAGCCTTCCTTTTGGGCTCTAATTACACAGCACCATCCTCATAACACCCAAAACAAGGCATGAAACAGCAAAGAAGAACAGCGTCACGCAATCCCTCGCCGACCATTTCTTAACGGCCTTGGCCTCGACCCTCAGGCTCTTTGCTCTCCTCAGCGCATCCACCTCCTTCAAAAGATCAAATTCCACCCCCTTCTTCTTCAACTCTTCCACGCATTTCTTGAGAAGCTTCCCATCTTCCTTTTCCCTCTCAAGAAGCTTCTCCATATGGCACTCGACGTCAGTCTTGTAGCGGATCGCCCAGATAATTGCGAGGGAGCAAATGACCGAGCAGACGGATGGGATCCAAGAACGACGGCAGGCCCCATGTGGGTCTCTCGCTGCGGCAGAGTAGAGTAGGAGGAGCGCTGTGGAGTGGAAGAGGAAGAATAAGCAATAGAGTTGGGTGATTTCCTTCCTGGTAGCGTCGATCCGCGTTTCTTTTTGGGCAATCCGGCGCATGATGAGTTCTTCTTCTTTGAGCCATTGCTTGAGAAGGAGTTTGTGAGTTGGGCTCTCGGCGATTTGGTTGAGAGGGTGGAGAGATTTGCGATCTTTGGGAGGGTTCATTTCTTGGTGGGCCGTGGAGGTGTCAGACGGGCACATCATGGCCGTTCAGTTGGCAGGGTGGAATGGAGGTTTCAGAGAGAAGTTTGGAGAATGGATAGGTTGGGAAAGGAATAGATGGAAGACAATGCAGGTTCGGAGAGCGAAGACGAGAGGGGAATGACAAAACAAGGGAGTTGGACGAAACGGTAGCGAGACTCCCAAAACACCGACTGCCAACGGTCGTGTTTTCTATTCAAATAGCTGCAACGGAAGGATCTAGGGAAGACCGAGGGATCCATTTTCAAATTTTCAACGGTCGGATCAGAGATTATTGAGCCTCAATGATGTTTAATATTTTAAATATGATGTATTTTACTATAATAAACACGGCACCAAATAAAACAGTGGTAGAGGATATTTTAATGGTTGAAATTATTTTACCACCATAAATGACTTGTACCAAAATATTTATATATCATCTAAATTCTTAAATAATATTTTTTTAGTAGAAAAATGTATGAAATAACTTTTTGGCTAATATAGTGTTCTACACTATTGATTTTTATCGATAAAATATATGATTTGTACTCTTTCTATTTAGTGTGACCATTGCTAATATATGATGCAAATGATTTTAATATTCAAATAATAAATTATACTTAAAATACCATGTACATGTACAGTGGAATAGACTTAAAAAACAAGATAATACCCATGTACATTTTGGACCCGCATCAAACATTCAATTATACCACACAAAACAAAATTATAGAAATTTAAAAAGAAAGTCTAATATTGTTTCGTTTAGTGTGGCTAACATAAAAGTATGATTCGAATGATTTTTATAATAAGAAAATTGTATATGGTGGGGAGAATCTAAACCGTAACATGAGTTCCACCCGTGCAGACCAGATACTAACTATCATGCAGACCAGATATAAACTATCTGCTTCGAAGCCACTTTTAGATTCGGCGGGGCACGTGCAAGATTCAAATGAGTAAGCGAAACGTTGCCTTAAGAAAGGGTCATTTTTTACGAGCTAATGTTTTAGAATGACTGCATTTTAGTGTATTAAACAGATCCAGGGAAGCTTTGGGTCTTCGTGCAGGGCTCCAAACAGTGGACCTGCAACCAGGCTTAAAATATTGCACAACCTCAACAATTGAATGGCCCCGGCAAATACAAGTACTCAATCCCAATAATTTTCTCATTGACTTGAATTCCATAAACTAGCCGAAGATGGAACCCGATAATATTAATCTTTATTGTGAGAAAACTCCTATTATTTACGTTCTATTGTAGCAATTGATGGGAATCTCCAATGAATTGTGTAAGATGCCACAAAATGGACAGCCGTCGAAATTGGACAGAAAATCAGTAAAATATATTGCAATTTTTTTTCACTCTTTGTATGCAACACTCTGCTCTACATTGATGAAGTACAGCTTACGGCACATACACGAGCGAGGATTTAACACCTAAGGCCGCCGATTCCCATGTGATAGTGGGAAATATTTTAAAAAATAAAAATAAAAATAAAATCGACAGATTAGTTGCCTCCCGTCCGCGCAGTCCCAAAGCTCTAGAATGTAGATCAGCCCTGCTTCTCCGTTCATGTGACCTTTTCCCGGGGGTGAATAGCAGATGCCCATCCCCCTCATCTGTCGAGCATCTCATGCGCTCTTTTCCATTTTCCCCCGGTCTTCTGTAAACAAAAGGTTAATCCACGAAATCCCTTCCCAGGGTCTTCAATTTCCTCTTGATGTATCATCTTGTTTTCGCTTATCTGTGAATTCCCGTTCACCGGAGGCTGAACACTCCTCCCGAGGTTCCACCTGAAAGAACTTAAATGCCATACTAAATCATTTCAGACCTGGTAAACCATGCCAACTTCAATCAAGGAGGTGTGTGGGATCCCAAGCTCAACTGCAGGTCGCCTACAATTCCGTCGCATGAACCCATAAACAAAATCAATTGCAAACTTCTTTATGAAGGAAGACACCTCACTCGCCACAACACACGTGTGGCCCATCATGTATGCTACTCCACCCTCCTTTGCATCGAGTAACTCCTTCACTTCCTCCCTCACACCCACCCCTTTAAACCCCACCTTCTTCCGACGGCCAACCCCACCGTTGCACTCTGTTCCTGCCATGGCATCTGCCACTGGAGATGATGGCCTCCCAACAAGGAACATCTGTCCATGTGTACACCCATCACCACTGCCCTCTTCATCTTCCCGCTGCAAGAACTCTGCCACCTTCATGATCAGCTGGTTTTCAAAATCGAAGCAATCCCTACGGGGGTCCTTGTACCCATACCTGATGATGCACCGGAATAGCCGGTATTCGGGTTGGCCAATCCGGCCAATAAGGAACTGCTCATTGGGAGGCACCTTGGGGACAGTCAAAGGCTGCAGTGTGACAAAGATAAGAATGCGGTGGAAGGCAGGGAAGTTGGTGACAAAGTGGGCAAACATGGGTGTCACCCCATTGAGGACATTGGAATATATGAGCCCAATACCCGGAACACGGACAATGCCCAAACTAGGGCCCAAGCTAAGGAGCCGCTCTATGCAGACTTTGTTCTGCAATTCAAATGCATCTTTTTTTGAAGTCCCATAATGCCATGTGGACATCACAAACAAGATGATCACAGATAGGAGGAGAGGGAACCAGCCTCCATCAGGGACCTTTTCCAGGGAGGAAGACAAGTAGAGGAGTTCTATAGATCCAAAAGCAGTAACAAATAAGAGGGCTGAGAGAACAGTTTGCTTCCACACGATAGTGATGATGAGAAACATTAAACATGTTGTGCCTACCATAACAGTGATAACTGCAAGGCCTGCAAAAGCAAAATCAAAGGAATCACATTTACACTGCCTGGATTGACTTATACTTGCATAAAATCAACTGATAACCATCTTTTAAAAAAAATGTTTGAAATGCAAAAAAAGTCCACTTCTGCTGTCTACGGAAAAGTTTCCCAATTAAGGACTTACCGTAGGCATGTCCAATTGTATCTGTTTTCCTAAAGCCGAGGACAACAGCAAGGCATAAGATCATCAAAGTCCAGTTCACCTCTGGTATGTATATCTGCCCATGCACCTGACTTGATGTGTGTATTATCTTTATGCGAGGGAAACACCTCAGTGCCCTACACTGACTAATAATAGAGAAGGTGGCGGAGATTATTGCCTGACTTGCCACAACTGTTGCTAGAGTTGCAATAATAAATACTGGCCAGAATATTGCTTCTGCATCATTGGTGAAGTTGAAATCAAATAAGAAAAATAGAAAATTTCAGGGAAAAAAATGGTAATTTAACAGAGATTAGATTCGCTTTTCAGTTCTTCATGGAGAGAACATTTGTACTGCCATTACAACATCCTGGTTAGGTCACATTACAAATTCCCAAGGGTATATATAAAAACTACTAGTACCTCAATCTCATTAGCATAAATCACCTTGCTCTTCCACAGATAAGTTTTCTTTTCTAAGAAGCTACAGTTAACAGGACAAAAGTATACAAGATAATATACTAAAATGATTGCCACCTTAGGAAACAAGACAGAAGAAGCATGAACAGTTCATAGAGGAGTTATGAAAACAACAAAACATGAAATTTTCAGGATATTCACAATACACGGGAAGAATACTGGTAGAACTACAGTGTTTCAGATAGTATTGAAACAAAGTGACAGTCACAGTCAGAAACACATGAATCTATCTGCCAAATAGATTGTATTATTGTTCAAATCAGAGAAGAATGTTTAAGCCCACAAAAGATGGCAGGACAACTTTCCCTTTCGCATAGTCAACTGAATAAGAAATTTGTATATCTTTCAGTTCGTGTAAGTTTAAAATATGAACTTGTACCTGGGATTTGTTTGAAGAAACTTTGCTCAATGTCATCATGGTTCCGCGAGAGAAAAGCAGCTTCACCCATATAGGCAAGAACCAAGCAGGGATAAACAACTCCTGTAAATGCTATCTGCCATCAAATGTCAATAAGAGATCAAGTTTGTCAATTCCAAGGATCATTATCTAAAGCAAAACAATAATATTAGCAGAGAATGACACATTCATTTGTTAAGAGATAATTACGGAAATCCTAGCCTAAAATGCCCATTTCACAGTTTATGAGTTTGTTACAATGCACGTAAAGGATCCCCCAAACTATCCTTCTACTACATCATAGTTGTTAAAGGCATGCACCTAGCTCAAGGCTCATCCAGGCCCACCTCTTGCGCCTTGATGTGTACTTGGTACGCCCGATTGAACTTTCCTAAAAAAATATTAAATGAAAAAATTTTCAACATTCAATTAGGAATCTTAACCTCTCCAATCTCCCATTTCATTTTTTGCTTAACCAAAGTTGGTGCCCTCCATAGGATTATATTTAACATTTGAGTAATCTTATTATTTAATTCTTATAAACTACATATATAATTAAATTTATTTGATTTTATATATTGTGCAACTTGCTTCACTCAGGCGCGTGCCTTGCCAGTGTGCCTTGCGCCTAGGCCCCAACAGCCCTTTGCGCCTTGGTGCGCCTTGTGCCTTTAACAACTATGCACTACATAGGAGTTTCTTAGAATTCTCATAAAGCAAGCCAAAGCCATTACATTTGGTTAAAGGTTAATGTCCCATATGAAGGATCAATCTCACTATTGGCTTTACACTCAAGACTTCAGAATATTGACAGATAATTTGATAAACTTCATTTTTACCTTGAACAGTCAGAATCTTTTCAGAAAACGAAAAAAACCTACCCTGAGAGAAAGCTTAGAGAAGTGCCCAAGATCAGCAAACATGGCTTCTGCACCTGAAAACAAAACTCACTTTCTCAGGTGCACTGAAAGGAAAGGGCTTAGAAAACATGCAGAAAGAGATAAAGTTACCAACCTGTAATGCAGAGAACAATGCCTCCAAGAGATTTCCATCCATTTGACCCGGCCTTTCTAAAAAACTTATATGCATAATACGGTGACAGAGCTTTGAAAACACTAGGATTCCAATGGATGGTGTTGTAAATTCCAACCCCACTGATGCAGAGAAGCCAAGCTATCACGATTGGAGCAAATAAAAAGCCAACCCTGTGTGTTCCATAGTGTTGAAGAGCAAAGAGCCCCACCAAGACAAGACAGGCAATGAATACAGTATAATCTGCAAGTATGTTGGAGTTGAAGTCTGTAATGATAAATAACATAATGGAAGTGGTAGCATAATGATCGTGCATGCATGTTCTTTGAAAATAAAAAGTTTAAAAATTTTCAGTTAGGGTCCATTTGGGAATGAGGAAAAAAGGTGTGGGAAAAAAAAAGAACATGGAAAAGTGAGGGAAAAGAGAGGAAATGATGTGATGTGATGTGATGTGATAGGGGATAATAATTAGAAATAAAGTAAATAAGAACAAATAGGAAGGCTTTTTACATAAAAAGATGAGAAATAATTATTGAAAATATTAGTAATAATAAAAAAAGTAGGGTTGTTGAGTAGTTAAAATGTCAAATCGAATAAAAAAGTGTGGGAAAAAGGGGTACCCTCTTTCCTCATTACCAAGCGGAGCCTTAAAGATAATATTATAGAAAGCATAACTAACTTTTCAAGAAATATGTGAAAAGAAGGCACATGGAGTATGAAGAACCCTTTCTTAAGGCATCCGAATGAACTTCATAGCCATAAAGCATATTTCTGTGTTACTCTATGAAAGTAAGCAGCTAAATGTAAATCAAAACATGATTCGCAGTGTTTTTATTGCAATAAGAAACTGAAAGTGTCACATTACTTACTTTCATGTAGGTTTGGGACCTTAACTTTGACACCAGAAACTGCAGCAAGTACTGGAAATAGCAGCAGCAAAGAACTTGTTCAGTCAGTACTAGTTAGCCATAAGAAAACCTTCGTATTTAAAACAAACCGATGAAATTACCCATGTGATCATGTCCAAGGGAAATTGTTTCATGAGACTAATCCAATATAAAAAAACACCAAGGTCTGTCATGATTGGTGCCTTTCAGTTAGCAGGGTGCCAACATGAATCAGTCATAGCCTACAAGTTTGTTTGATCCAGTGATCCAGACAACACAAAATGAGCAATTCTAACAGTTGAATAAGGATAATTGCAATCAAATTCACCACATTCCACATAGCCATGATGTTCATGCACCCAAGTAACATACCAGAATGGCAAATGCAAGGATAAGAGTGTAGAATCCTCAGAATCCAAGAGGTTACTGTACAGACCAATTATGCTTTAGACTTCCCTAAGAACAAATTGCCAGAATCACTCCCAAAAAATATCAGAATCCACTATAAATTGTAAATGACTAATAATTGTAAGAGTTTAAAACGGCTTTTAGCTCTGGGTTTTGGTTCTTGGGAAAAGAATTCTTGACATTATTATCTCCTAGACAGTAGGCACATAATACACTTCAACTGGTAGTAATGCATCGGTGTTTTTGAGTAGGCCAAGGTTCATGTCCTGGTTTTCTTTCATACCTTACAATAAAAGAAATGGAAAGCACAACATTGTCTCTTAGTATACTATCCTGGCATCAAATTCAATTGCTCCAGTTTTTGAAGGACCTGAAACTTCAGTTAACACTTCCAATCACAAAAGTTTCAACAGCATGGGTAATCCAAAGTTAGGCCATATACATGGAGTCAATTAAATGAACTGCTTATGTCACAGTGTTTTCACCACAATGGCCCCATTACAACACTTTCTTATGTTTTCTTTTGTAGATTAACCAATAAAGATGATATTTGCAGCATGGTGTATCAAAACTTGCCAATTCCTAAAAGGTTGACTGGTTAATCAAGTAAAATTGATCATACCTGACATTGCTGGAGTCAGGACACCATCACCAATTACCATACTTGTTCCTGAAAGGACAACTAAAAATAGTATGATCCGAGAACAGCGGTGCTTCTCAAAGAACTCCTTCAGTAGAGTGCTTGTTCTTGTTTCCTTAAAGGAGCTTCCAGAGTTGTAAATGGAAAGCTGCTCATGTGCCACATGAGCAGTATTCAAAAGGCTCATTTTTGAATGTCGACAGAGCAGTGAGTACAGCGCGAATGTCCCACCTGTATATGGTTAATACAGTTAGGTGCATGAAGAACTTGCTCCATAAGAAGAAGAGAACAAAGAAGAAAAACTACAAGATAAGGCTTGGGAAAGACCTTCCCCATTGTCATCTGCTCCAAGCACAAGTATAATGTACTTAAAAAGAGGGATAAGAGTCAGAGTCCAGAAAATTAGAGAAAGCACTCCAAAGATGATATCATCCTCCCCCTCAAAACCTCTCAAATTTCCAGAGAAAGAACTTTTGAAAACATAGATTGGCGAAGTGCTGAGGTCCCCATACACCACTCCAAAGCTTTGATAAGCCAGGCAAAGAGTTGTTTTATATGTGTTCTGCCAGCAAAGCCAAACACATGAGGTAAATGAAAGCAGTGAGGAAAACAGTAACAATAAACTGAAGAAAAATAGGTAGAAGGGGAGCCCTATGACCCAAACATGGGCCTCCGAGATTAAAATAACAACTGTAATGTCCAGCAGGAAGAATCCAAAAAATAAAAATAAAAATAATCCTTTGAAAAAAAAAAAGAGAAAAAATAAAGAAAAGAAAGTTTAATATGCTAATATAGTGACAAAGGCTAACATCAAATTGAGTTGCAAACAGAGGTGAACTCTAATGCATTGAATTAAAAAGCGAAAATGAAGAGAAATAACCTGATCACTGAGTTTAACTAGTGGGCTCCACTATTCAATTCATTGATATGGACCCCACTTTATCTCTCAAATAAAATTGTTATTCAATCAAGAATCTTTTTCGCCAGCTCTGCCAAGATGGTTCGGGCCCAGAGAACTTTTTGAAAATTGATCAAACTGAGGTTGTCAATTCAGCAATGGACAGATGACAGATCACCCATCCTGCTTACAGGAACTCAAGGCATTGGAATACATTTATCGGGTAGGCAAGGAACATAAACCAAACAGAAAAGCCCAGAGACAAGCCACCACATTTTAATTGGATAGGGACGTGCAATAATACAAGAGACTCAAGGCAATCAAATTAGCCATTAATTTTCAAACAGAATGATAACCCAATCGTTATAGGTAAACCTAATACATATTTTCATTTGAAATTGTGATTGCATGAAGAGGAAAGGAATGGTTTTTGCGAACAATTGACTGTACAAGATCACTAATAAAATTTCAAATTAAAATAAAAAAGAGTAGACAGAAATCGTAATTACCGGTAAGAAATCATTATAAAAGAGAGAAACAGTAAATCTTTTTCAAGCTTCAACGGATGCTCGCCCCAGAATCGAAAAGAATAAATGAACAGAAAGTGAAATATTCCGCTATCCAGTATACAGAGACAAAAACTAAAATCATTAACATGAACTAGGATTTAAATATATATATATATATATATCAAAAAATCTCAGTTAATAAAAAGAGGAAAGTCCCCCCAAAGAAAAGAAATAATCGCCAGAGGAAATCACGAAAAGAAGTTAATAAAAGACTCTCACTTGAAGAAAAAAAAAAATCGAAGAATTAATATCAACAAAAATGCACAGAAAATTGCAAGAAAAGTGGGCTGAAGGCTCAAAAGAAGGTCAAATGAAGTGAAATTCGACTTCAACACTAACAAGAAGTATGACAATTCACCAATGCTTTTAAAGTAAGAAAAATCTATCAATTGAAAGAAGTTCCGAAGCGCAATAAAACCGTGAGAAATCGAGGAAAGAACTAACCAGGAAGCGCGATTCGCGAGATCTGGACCCGGATTCGACATCCATTGTTCGTAAGCCGTAAACCCTAGCCTCTTAGCTAGAAATCCTGGATGCAAAGTGCTTTCGCTACGGACGAATCAACCGCAGCGATTTCACGAGGTCTAGAAAGATCTGGAAGGAGAGCAGCGGAGATTTCCGAAGTGCGTTTCTCTAGCCGTGGATTTCTCTGCCATTAATGGCAGGAGAGAGAGAGAGAGAGAGAGAGAGAGAGAGAGAGAGAGAGAGAGAGAGCAGTTAAAAAAGCAACGTGTCGAGGAAGAAATGAGAAAAGGATTGATTTTCTGAGGGCGCCAAAAGGCCCCCTCTGTGGTCTTTTATAAGAAGCCCTTCGGATTTTACCCTGGAATTTTTTATCAAAAGGCCCTTGGATTTTAGATAATTAAACACAACTCCTTTCTGATTTGGATAATCCAAAATATTAAACACAGTTTGATTTCTTTTTAAGTTGATAAAATCTGTAATATTTAATTTAAAAACAAATATATTTTTATAATTGTAACCACTATATACAAATAGGATTTTAAATAGTCTTTAATGAGAGTTTTCATTATTTGCATTTCTTTAATTCCTTATTTTTCTTATGCCTGTAAGTGCTTTCTAGAGTAATGATTTATCTATGTTTTAATACATCCAATTGACTGAAGAAGTTGGATTGAATTTCACTTTTAATGAAAAATATATTTATTTTGAGACTTTTCTTTATTTTTCTTTTTCACGCAGTTAGACAGCTCTTCACGGCTTTACGAAACTAATTGTTGCTACTAAAGTTGGGAAGAGGCCAGGTATGCAGCGTCACACTGGAAAGTGACTCACGTACCCTCTACCAAACTCTCTTAAAATTCCACGTATATCCCTAAGCTCGAATGGTTGTGTTTCAGATTTCAGTAGAATAAATTAAATTATCCCGTAAACTGAATCCTGATCACGTCTCTTCTTAGTTATAGTTTGACTGGGAATTGGCAGAACAGGTGGAAAAAATAAACAAATAAAAATTTTTAAAAAGAGAGAAAATGAAGGAAATGAAGTATTAGGATATGGGGTAATTATTAAAAATAAAATAAACAGACTTTTGAATAGAAAAACTGGAGCTCATTATTAAAAGTATAAAAAATAGAAATATTAGTACAAATAAATATCATATCAACTAAAAGCAGAAAGAAAAGCAGACAAATAAATATCACATCAATTAAAAGAAGAAAGAAAAGCATCAAAATAAATTTTCATCTATTTTTACATTTACCAAACAGAACACAATCTAAATAGGAGAAGAGATTAAGATTCTCTTTGTTATTTATTTATTTATTCTTTTAATGGAAGGGAAGTGCCCTTTATGCTACTTTCATGCTTTGTTTGTATTTAATAAGACACTCGCTGTAATTTGGACAAAGCGAACACTTTTTGCACCCCCTTCCATTTTTATCATTGCTCTTATATTTCTATGATTACTTATATATATATATATATTTTTTTTTAAAATATGTATTTTATCTTATTTACAATTATTACAATATTGTATGTTTATTCCAGTTGTTTGTCTTATTTTTAATCTATTACAAATCATTAAGGCCCTTATCTCATGCAAAGAGACAGAAAATTCGGATGGGAAGGCCACCTAAAATACTGCAGATGTGGATAGAGATTTATTATAGAAAGATCAGAGAAAAATCTTCTTTTGCTTCCTGCATCTGCTGTCTTCTGCCGCCTTTTGCAGAAATCCTTTTTTCACTCTGCTATTCTCTCTCCCCGCCGAGTTGTTTTCTTCGTCCCGGCAAGCGATTAGTCTAAAGTAAGAAAATGACCGGCGACAGTGAAGAGGTGCGGCGGGCGCGCTTTCCTCTTGGTCCGTCCACACGGCATGCATGCCCGAGCCCTCTGCTTGCGAGATCGCAGCCGTCCGCGGAGTGGCCGGCGTTTGATCTTCCCCGAAAATCAGCATAGTCGCGACCACCGACGAGCATGCCCCACCAATTGACACGTGGCATTTGCCGAGGTGAAAGTCGCGACGGCCCCTAGCGAATTATTAACTGCCGTTCCTAAGCGTGGTCAGTCTAAACGCAGCCCGCCGTAGCAGAAGAATCCGTTGACTTGTCGCACGTGCACGAGACCCTCTAGTGGCTGCTGCACTGGTGAGAAAGCCATGGACAGGTGAGATTTGTCACACGTGTCAAGGTGGGCAGACCGGAAATTTCAGGCAGTTGGCAATCCCAACCGTCCCAGGTTCGTTGGCTTTCTTTTCTCATTATCTTTGGAGTTGAGGACACTGAAAAAGAGAAGCGGCTGTCCACCACAGCATCGGAGGGCCTACCACCGTCCGATCGATGGCGAAGGTTGGCGAGCCTTTGCCTGAACGGTTTGGATCTTCCACGTGTAAGCCCCCCAGGAAAACGAATGTAATTTGCCACGTGTTGCAGCTTGCTGCCGTACGCTTGGTCTATTATTATTATTATTATTATTTTATTATTAAAGCTGAGGATGAAGTTGCTTTGAAGTTGCAATGGGAATAGGAGAATCGCAGGCACGTGGCAGGTGGGCCTTTTACCGAAGTACACGTGCTGGGGCACTTTATGGAGAAGAAATGTGTACGTGCCTTTCAGAGGGAATTTCCAAGCCGAGTGCTGTCGTGTTTTAGCAGACCATCTTCTCAGGATTTGTGTCAATGGGTATAGAGAGGAAACACTACAAAATGTGATATTTATCTTTTTTTATTGTATAAATTCTATATTTTTTGTTACTTATTTCATTTTTCTATAGTTAACTATAAATTTGACTGATAATTATATTTTTCAGGATTTTGTCTTTATTTCACTCTTTTACTTTTCTTTTATGCATGTGATTGCCATAGTGTATGTTTGGATGGTAAGAAATGTAGAGTAAAATGAAAACGAAAATAAAGATAATGTTATTAATATAGGAATGTTAATCAATTAAAGAATAAAATATGAATAAAATAAACACAGATAAAATTAAAATAAAACAATATAAAATAATCTAAAGGTAAAACATGTAATAAAATTTAAGAAAGATAGACTTATTTGGAAGTCATTATGAAAGATATGAAAATAATTGAGCTTATTAAAGATATAATACAAAATCAACTAGAGTGGCATGACAGGATTCATATCACTAACTTCAATTAGTTAGAAAAATAGTTTATGCTGATGATGATATAAATAAATAAAAAAACCACAATGTCGGATAATAAAAAATTTTCAAACTGATCATTTGACTTTCCACATTGTGGGACCTCTTGCCACTTTCTTCGTATCTTCTACTTGGCGCCGGCCGAATTGAACTTGATGGTTCGAACGATCCATCTCCTGATTGGGCTGATCCCTTAGCAATGACTTCCCAGCAAAGCTTTAGCTTGAGGCCTGTGTAGGTCAACCACTTCTAGTTTGTATTGGATTGATATTAAATTTAGGTCTTCATTTGACATAAAGCAGAACTGAAAATTTCCCCACACCTTGCAACATAGGGCAATGTTCTGAATCAATTTCTTAGAAATTTCTTAAATTCTTTCATTTTTATCATAAAAGATGATTGGATAAAATTCAATTTAACTAATGTTCTTAAAAATGTTTATTTAACTAAGAATATAAATATCACCTTGATAAAAGTTTTAATAGCTCGTAAAATTAATTTTTTTTTGAAAGTAAACATGCAACTTTTAAAATAGTTACTTTCAGGTGATTTAATTTGGTAACCCTTACGATAAAACTTTGATCAATGTAATGTAATCTTAGCTAAACAAAACATTTTTGATGCCGGTTCCATAAGTACTGCCGTACAATGTATAGGTCACTCCACTGCCTTGTCCTTTTGGATTTTGGGGACATCTTCTAATGATATTCCAAACACGCAGGACGGCGCTTTTGTATAAGTGCAAAGAAAATTGAAAGGCCTAGTCGCAGAGGAATGGACGTCTGATCATTGTCACTCCTTGCTCGAAAATGAGATTTCCCCTTGACCTGTGCATAATGAATCAAAGTTTGAGTGCTTTGGCTATTATCGATACTCAAATAATATGTCCGAAAGTGATTAAATACAGATATTTTATAGCTTATCTATAAGACATCTGGAGATCATCTAAGAAACCCTTGCCCCACTCTGTAATTTGGTGGTTTGCAAATTAATAATCTTCTACTCATATGTAGCAATTAATCACCACTGTTTGGAACACGATGGTGGCTCAATTGATCTCCAAATGCCTAATGTTCCACCACTTGAGCCACTTAGGTTGTTTGGATAGACCATTGTCTCGAATCTAATA
>JAYJMB010000653.1:0-62062 GCA_036873735.1 Pouteria campechiana | reverse complement strand
GTAAATTAGGGGAGACTCTGTCGGAATTTCCTCTGAATTTACCACTAGTAACGCTCCAGGAAGGAGGGGCGTTACATGATCTCATCTTAGAGGATATTGATCGACGACCAACTATTCGTAGTGTGATATAGAAGGGTCGACAAATTACTAAATTCATCTACAATCATAGTTGGGTGAAGGCACTTTTTTATGAAGCATCTGATTACAGGAGAGAGATTGTATATCCAAGCAAGACTCGATTTTCCATAAATTATATTGCACTAGATAGTCTATGAAATGCTAAGCAAGCACTCAATACAACATTCAACATTGATGTGTGGCACGATTCAAGATATGCATACACTAGGGAAGGGATGGAGGTGGAGAGAATCGTTATGATGGCTTCCTTTTGGGATAAAGTACGATTAGTGTCGTGTATTTTAGAACCCATATATAGAGTCTTAAGAGTGGTTGATAATGAGACTTATCCAAATATGGGCTTTTTGTATGAAACATTTCAATTTATGAAGCAGTCCATATAGAAAAATGTAAAAGGTGGACAGTGGGTGATCGACATCATAGAAGATTGCTGGAAGAACATGCTTCATCATCCATTACATGCAGCTGGTGAGTTTTGTCTTATGAATTGCAATCTTATTATTGTACTCTTCTCTTATATATCTTCTTCTTTTATGTCTGAATTGCAATCTTATTATTACAGCATATTTCTTGAATCCAAAGTACCACTATAAGTGTGGTCTTGGGGCAGATATGGAGTTAAATGGGGTGATGTTTGAAGTCTTTGAGAAGTTATTTTTCGATCACCCAAATATGGGTGACTTTGGGACCGAGGTAAATTACTTAGGATGTTTACAGAATATACTTCATTATCTTATTTAGTGTGATAGATAAAAAAGATTAATCCTTTTAAATGCTCCAACAGTTGATGGCTTTTCATGAAACATGAGGGATGTTTAGAAATACAGTGGTTGTTCAATCACGGTCACAAGGATTATCCTGTATGTAATTGTTTCCAAACCTTATAACATTTTACACTTGCATATTTATGTATTATTTGCAAATACTAATACATAATCTTGAATTGATTATAGGTAAATGGTAGAACTTATATAGCATGGAGACCCCAACACTCAGGCTATTAGCAGTTTGAATTCAAAGTCAAACGGTGTCTTCATCACCATGTGAACAAAATTGGAGCACAGTCTCCCTCATTCATACCCAAAGAAGGAATAAACTAGGGTATGAAAAGCTCAAGAAACTTGTTTTCTACCATTATAATATGAGGCAACGGGAGAGGATACTATGAGAGGAAAATAAGGAGCCCAATGACCTTCTAGACCTGATAATGATAGGGCAACATGCACACTTGGAGGAGGATGATATTAGGGAAGATCCATTGTATGAATGGTTGCAATCAGAAAATCTAGATGGACAAAGTGGAGAGTCAGCAGAAGCTATTGCATGAGAAGCCAGTACATAGAGTGTAGATGTAGAAGGGGTACTACATCGAGAGTGGACCCCAGAAGAGGCATTTGATCCATTAACTAGATCTCAGACCATCGACTGTTAAGGAGGCCTCACAGATGTCTCAGCACAAATCATGTACTTCTTTATCGTCAAGGACAAAGAGTGGAGACGATGATACTGGTGGTAAGAGTGGTGATGGTGATGATGATGGTGGTGGTGGTGGTGGTAGTAAGGGAGATGGTGGCATTGGTGAAGATGGCTCATTATACCCACAAATTTAAAGGCGACTTAGCCAATTTACTTGTGAGGAGGAGTACATATATGCTACATAAGATGAGGATCATGGAGCACGCCCTCCAATCAGGCGATATGAAAGAAGGTCTGGAACTAGAAAGGGCAAGGAGCCAATTGAGGATAACACACTTACAAGTAGCATAGCATCCGTCAATTTAAGTGGCAGTAGAGAGGAGTCTTCCTATGGGATAAATCCTTTATCACATTCATATCCAATAGTCAGATGATTCTGGATGGAATTACAACAACTTATCATATCAGCCATCTCAGCTCAACTTGGCATCAGATTACATCCAACCATATGGGTATACATCATCAGATTACCCAGACAGTGGAGTAGAATCATCGACTTCTTATTTCCTTTTTAGATATCCTTTCCCATATGCATATGAGCCTCCACGTCAACAAAATAATGATGAACTTGAGGAACCTACACGACACTCCACTTGGTATTAAGGTAAGAGTTGTTGTTTAGTTTTAATTTTCAAAACACTACCATGTATTATTTTTTTTTGTATGTCTGTGACTTAGTATGAGAGATAATGTTTAATATAATATTTTTTCTTGCTAAGATTTACACTCCTGTTAGCCTATATGCATTTCTCATGTGTACCTTCATTATTCATGTAATTGTGGCTTTTTTAATCCAATTTTTTACCCAAATTATGTGTTTATATTTATCATAATTTATCACAAAGTTTTATTTAAATTTTTTAAATTTTTCTATATTTTTTCTAATTTTTTTCTATTTTACCGATAAAGTTCTCAAGAAAAAATGATAATATCTCTGACAAAAACAATAATATCTTTTTTCAGAGTCACCGATAAATAAATATTTATAGGTAATACGAACATTAATCTTGACGAAAGAAAAAAAATTGTCTGATAGTGGCTAATATAAGCCAATAGGTTTGCCCATACAAACACAGACACACTATACCCTATGTGCTGTACTTTTACAACTAGCCAATATATGTCAGCTGCGTTCATTCATAGCTATGATTTTTACATGCATAAAAAAGCATGTATGGATGAGATTGGCTATTTGTCGGACTCGCATGATCGGCAAAAGCAAAGAGACCTAACTAGCAAAAAATCTTAATAGCTAAATTACTAAACAGCACAGAATGTGCAAGTTCTCAAATAAATCAAAAGTTTTTACTTTTATGATGTACCTGATAAGTGAATATTATTCACTTATATCACTCATTTTCAAGTTAACTTTTGGTTTGTTGTTAAGTTGTTTTTAATTGATTTGATGTGTTTATATTTGGGTTTGTTTTTAGGCACACAACTTCAAAATGGATGAAAAAAGTACAAGGAATGAAATGAAGTATAAAAAAGTATAAAAGTTTGGACAGCAGGTCTGTGCTGCAGAACATGAAAGTTGTGTCATAGCATAGAACTAAAGCATGTGTGAAGACAAATTCAACAAGTCTGTGCTGCAGCACCTGAAAGCTGTGTCACAGCATAGAACTAAAGCATGTTTGAAGACAAATTCAGCAAGTCTGTGCCGCAGCATAGGTATATTATGCCGCGGCACATGATGAGAAGAAGTTTAGTCAACAAAACTGTGCCACAGTACAGGAAAACTATGTCGCAGCACAGCATCAGAATAAGAATATTCAACAACCTTGTGCCACAGCATAGGTCCAAGAAAGAAGAAATATGGCAAAACAAAGAGTCTGTGCTATAGCATAGAAGCTGGAGACAAGATTCCAAAGTTTCTGAGATTGCTTGGGAACGATGACAAATTTTCTGGAATTACTTGGAAATGTTGCAAAACAACAAATCCTCAAGAAAAGAAGTATGAAAGCAATGAGAGGTCACCCTAGATCACATCTTGGAGAGTTTATGAGACATTTTTGGAGATTCTTAGAGAAAAAGAAAACTCAAGCAGCACATCAAGCCAAGCACCGTCAGGAAGAGTTTGGTACTACTTTAATTCATGTTCTTTTAGTGTTATCCATCTTGTTTGTCATTTGTATCTTGGATTAAAGTTGAGATTCAAAATTTGACAATGTTGTATAAATGTCATATGGCTTTTGATTTAAGTATGAATAGCTAAATTCCTCTTTCTAAAGGAGAGATAGATCTTGTGTTGAAGTCATGGTTTAATCAATGAGCTATACTATTGAGTATATTTTATTAATTTATTCATGTTGTTGTGTGATTAATGCTTTCAATCTACTAGTCATTTATTGAATGACATTGCATTTAGGATTTGACACTCAAGAGAGGTAATTCTGAATGAGATCCAAACATTATAATATATAATGCTAGATGACTTGGGAAAGCTTCTAGGTTATGTGAGATTATTCAAAAGAACCATAAATCTTAATGCATTCTTATTATTCCAATTTTTATAGGAATATCGAAATTAAGATATTGAGAATAGATACTTAGCCTGGCACTCGGGAGGGGGTTAGGTGCATTGGGATTCTTGATCTATAAATTGATAAAAACAATCAATACATAATAAGTTTAAGAAACCATGATTGAAGCACAAGTGAAGTCAATCCTCTAGATGATTCTATACCTTGATTTCGTTCCACCAAGAACCTGTCTATTTCTATCTTTTATTTAAATTCACATTACTTGATTTTCCAAATAAAATCAAGATTATTCATTGCAATAGATAGTGATCAATTGGAATAAACAATCCTTGTGGAGACGATACTTTCTTATTACTATACTATAAAATTTAACATCGTGCACTTGCAGTATAATTCATAGCAAACAGTACCTCTGGCTCGTATAATAAATATATTAAATAAATCTTTAAAAAATATAGAAAAAAATTATTGTCCAATTAGAATTTAAGCCATGCGTCCAGCTCGAGTGGCAAGGTATGCAAGCTGAATATTGTAAGCTTCCTTCAGTTCAGCTAACACTAGTGCCATTGTCGGCCTCTGTGATGCATCTCTTTCTACAGACCTTGCAGCTATAGAACCCGCTTTCCTCATGCTTTCTATGTCGAAGCTGCCCTTCAAGCTTTCATCCACAACCTCAAAGCCCCCAGCTTGCAAGTAAGGCTTTGCCTGCAGCACCTCAAATCAAACTTGAATGTTAAGATCACTAGCAAAATAGAAAAACTTATGCAAATAGATCTAGAAAGACAGTGTATGGAAGCATGTGCAATAGGATTCATATCTCAATAATTGAATCAAACTATTATGTGAAATCATCCTAATTGCCGACACAGTTACAAGTTATGGTAGACATGATTTCTGTTAGTTGTTCAACATGATGTTTACACTTTGCATCAGACATGGAAGCATTTATCAAAAGAATTGTAAAAAGAAAACTTGGGCATAGAAAACTATGGTTTGGGAATTATTGACTTTCAATAAATGGATGACAGGTTTGATGTCATGCATCATGAGGGACACAATTCTATGCCTACTCACACCAATGCATCATCACCCATCCAATTGAGTCCAGGTGGGTTCACACTATTACAGACATAAGCAGGCTACATACCATGTGCCATCATACATTATAGTTTAATTGCAAATTAACTTTGCCATCCCACTAGCCACAACCAACCATTTGCTTTATCAATAATTAAGGATATTTTGGTGGTCCCAAAAAAGGATATTATCATTTTTTCAAAAATAGTATCATTTTTATTGGAAAACTTTATCAGAAAAATAAAAAAAATAAAATTTTAAAAATTCAAAGAATAACAAAACTCTATATAAATTAAGATAGATATAAATATACACTTAAAAATATTAACTTTTATGTCAAATTAACAATTAATGGAAATACATAAGAGGCCCATACATACAAAACCAATAAATTTGGCATGATTTTAATACATGAGAAGTAGGTATCTATTAATATAAACATACAAAAACAAGGCAAATGATTCAAAATAACTGTTCCTTTGAAATTTCAAAGAAATCTCTTCATTTTTTTAAGCCAAGAAAAATGATTAAATAAAATCTATTCCAACCATTATACTTAGTATTATCACTTTAGTTAAAATAAGTGAAATCATTTTAATCAAAGGTCTATGTAAGTCATACCATTTAAGATATATAAAATATAAAAATTACTTCTATCAATCCATGCATATACTCAAATGTCACAAAACTTTGTAGAATCATGAATTAATATAGGATGAAGGATTTGAAAAGCATGGATGCATAATTATATCCTAGTGAGTTCCAAAAGAAATGAAACAATTTCAAATGAACATTAGCTCTCAAATGATTCTAATTTTAGGCCTACTTAAGTATTTTTTTAATATAATCTTTGGATTAATAAGTAAATAAGTGGTATTAAGTAAAATGATTGGATTGGATTTCATTTCTACTATCCACAATATTAACAAATAAAAGGTTCATTTGAACCATTTCCCCATAAACAACATGCATTAAATACATATATTAGTTTTTAATGATTTAGGGAGGTTATCATTATTGTTTGAGAAGAAGAAATAAGGAAAGAAATGGTTAAAAGGGTCTTCGAGCAATAATTTTAATAAAAACGGTAATATCTCCTATATTATCAATAATATCGATAAATTAGAGATAATATCGATATCCGATATTATTGATAATATCTCTAACAATATCAATAAAACTTGAAATATATGATAAAATCGATTTCCTACAAAACAATTTGTCAGCCACCTCCCAAAAAGATCATATTCGGAGATAATAACAATAGCGCGAACATTGCACCCAACTAATTACTATTTCACAGCTGCACACTTCTTAAACCAGGCCTATGCACATTTATAAAATTCCTATCTCCTGAACTACTTTGATCTTTTTCTCCCCTTCCTGAACTCTATCAATCCTCACAGGAGGTAGGGAATCAAATGTGTCAGAGACGTCTTCCACAAACAGATCATATTTCTTTCCTGTCCTCTTTTCATTACTACCTTTGAGTCAGCATCCATAAGTAGGAACGTTGGATCAATTTCATAAGCATTTTCCAAGACACTCAGCTTTGGGTGGTAAGGGATGGTATCTCACTAGATAACAATGATTCAGACTTATGGAGCATATATTTTCACCAAGTGATCATACTTGCATGAAATTGTAGCTAAGCTCATGCCATGGTACATGAAAAATTGGCATTCAGATAAATAAAGGACAACATTGATGTGTAAATGAGATGCATGGTATTTAACCCAAGGGGCTTTGAAGAATGTGCAAAACATCTAAAAAAATGCAGCAAATGAACTTTATTATTTATTGCCAATTAGCAACAAATTCTAGCATTAGAGAAAACAAAAATATGAATTTTGAATGATGAACCAGAAAGTATTAGTCTGACACTTGAACAATCCAAAAAAAATTAATTTTCAAGGATATGGGCTATAACTTGAAGAAAAAGTATGCTCCAGATTATTTTCTAGTGAAGAGCATCATGATTAGCTTATGTAGAATCAATAAAGTGTTGTAGATCCAGAATCCGATATGGTGGATTAATTAATTTAAGTTGTATTTATTTGGGTAGTATTTTATTTCAAGAGATAACAAATTCTATAAATAGCAGCTACACATTATTAGACTTGGAGGATTCCAAGAAATTTTATGACTCTTTAAACATTGCTTTTAGTTATTTTTCACCCTAAATTTTATGATTTTTTGGGCATTGCTTTAACCCCTATCTCCCTTTTCTACGCAGTTCTGCTCCATTAGAAGTATTTTCCCCCTATCTACCTTTCCTACGCAGTTCTGCTCCATTAGGAAACTAAGTGTTATTACTTGCTAGCAAAAGTCATGCTTGAATTCTTATACATACAAGAAAAAGAAGCTAGTTATTGAATTCGTGTACATATTAGTATGAAGAGAGTGCTAGAGCTCAAGAATACCCATAACACCAAATTGTAGGAGTCTGGAGAACCAGAATGACTCAGAGGTTCCCGCCCACAAATGAGCTCTAAAAGAACAACGCCAAAGCTGTAGACATCACTTTTCTCAGTCAATTGCTGGGTAGAGTAGTACCTGAAAACCAAAGTTTGAATGAGGATGCAGGTCAAAGGAGAAAAAATTAGGAAGTCATGGTAAGAGGTTTACTCAGGATCAAGGTATCCAGCAGTGCCCTTCACAACTGTTGTCACATGAGTCAAGTCTGCCAGAGGTACTTGTTTTGAGAGGCCAAAGTCACAGACCTTGGCGTTCATCTCTGAATCCAATAGTATATTGCTGCACTTCACATCACGGTGGATGATTCGTGGATTGCTCCCATTATGTAGATAATTGAGTCCTGGCAAATAGAAAAATCTTTTTAAAAAATCAACAAACATTTGGAAGACATGCAAAACTTCAATCTTGGATTCAACAAATAAATTAAAATACTAGAAGACTTGTCATCATTAAAGGCAATGAAATTCTATGACATTCTCAAGAATCAACAAGACTAGGGCATCATACATTAGAATGAATCAACTTAAAGAAAATATTTAAAAATTTCAAGTGTTTTGGGAATGGTAGTCGCTGCTGCATAGAAATGTGGCAAGTTGCACATTTATTGGAATTCAAAATAAAAGATAGATTTAAAAGACAAACAACTTTGTCGGATGGATGGCTCATCCTCTTATGCCATAACTGAAAAAAATCTTCATCTCTTTGACTGGTTGTAAAAGCCTCATTGGATGCGGTCGATAAATAGTCTCTAACTAATTTTTCCTTCACCAGCCGTCAACCGTTTAGCCCTTGTTATACTTTCATTGTGCATTTAAGCATCAGTAAAATCTTATGATTCTTTTCATCAGTGATGGCACCAACGAGGTAATGTTGGGGTGATTTGCAAGGTCATGGTTGAATTTAGACACGGGAAGCCTAATTAATCAATTTGGACCATTTATGGACAAAATAGTATAGAGCGAACAATTTACTATTTTCTTTAAACATTCTAGGCATTCCCAGGATCCTTATATCTGGTCCACGCCCAGCTTCAGGATCTAGCTGCTGTTCTAACTCTTTTACTTTTCTCACTAATGAAACCTCCATGACTCTTTCCCAAGCCTTGGAAAGGAAACTTGGAATAGTTCAACTAAAATGAACCTTTTGCCAAGAAGACCCCATTTATAGATACCATTGATGTTGTTGCCAATTTATTGCCTATGATCCACAAGAAGAGATATTTGCTAATGAAATCTACATTTCTTAGGTGGAATTTTGATATCAAATCATGAATTGAATAAATTGAGAAAAACATGACTAAATTTGAAACATGCCCAGATTCTCCTAATCTCTTGTATCTAATCAATTTTAGAAGGCTTTTATTATCATAGATGTAGAATTCATTGACAATAATTTGAGCTTAATTTGAATTCTAGCAAAATTTGGCTGATTCAAGACACCAAATCAGTCGATATTAGCAAATCATAATCAAAATGCTCTTGAAGCTGTAAATAAGTTAATTTTTAAGATGTTAAATTACTTGTCAGAGCATAGATTCTTAAACAATAAAATAAAAAACTGAAATTTAAAATAATCATAAAAACAACAAAAATATTAAAAAAATAATTAAACAGAAATTCTTAAAACATAATTAAATGGATTTATGTTTTATTGCCATTGTAGCTTATGCATGAACGTTAAAAAATTCTTCTGACCTGAAGTTTCAAATTAATATCTAAAGTACTTTTATAAAGGTTTTCTATGCCAAGTGGGAAGTTGCCTACCATGTATAATAAACTCCTTTTGTTACCGCCCCAGAATAATATCCAAGCCCTAATCAAGAAAATCTGGCAAAAAGAAGAATAACTGAGGTACTAACTTGATTTGGGGATATAGGAAAAACTTTCAAATGCTTCTTCTTTTAGGTGGTGGTGACAAATTGATTTTGTTTCTTTGGCTCGACTGTAATGAAATTTGTAAACTTCGACTTTCAAGGGTTAAAACCCCCAACCAAGTTTCCAAAAGATATTGAAGAAAAGAAGATAAAGATAGGCAATGGAGATTGTGATGTGTGCCCAATTCATACTTATTCTAGGCGCAATCGTAGAAATTAGAATTTGTTTATTTGATTTGGGATTTTACAAATTTTGTGTTTGGTTTAGATTACTATTCTTAGTATTTTATTTATTACGCAAATTTTTAAGGTTGTTCTTTTGAGTCTATAAATAGGATAACTTATATTAAGGTTATTAATACTTTCATGATTGAAATTCATTATTTCTGTTTACCCTAATTCTCTCTAAATTCTTCCATACTTCTTCCCTTTCTTCCTTTATTATTCTTTTAAGAAGATTTTTCTTCTTTCGTCTCTTTTCTTCCTACTTGTCCTACATTAATTTAATATCAAAGATCCTGTACTTGGATTTTACATAAAGATCCTTGATCTTTTTGAAATTGCAGAACAATTCCTGAGTTTTTGGAAATTACAAAAAAAACCCATATTTCAGAAATTTCAAAAAGCTCTTTCTTCCAAAAATTGTAGTTCGGTACAAAGGTACTTGAGAAAAGTTGTTAGGACTTTTTAAAGGATACATTCCTTCCACTTGAATTTGAATTAATCTTTGATCTGTTAGTCAAGCTAGAATCCCCTCTTTTTTATTATTTTGTTTACTTTGGTAACTTTATTTAGCATTTTTAAGCTAATTACTTTTGTGTAAATTTTTATATTGTATTGACATCCATTTTTGTGCTTTTGAATTACATCATTCATTCATTCTGAGCCGCTTGTGTTGTACCCATTATGGTTACCAATACACAACTTGCAAGAACAATTGAAAATTTGTCCCAAACCTATAATCTCCAAAATAAAAAATATGACTCCCTAGCTCGAAAATGTGAGAACTTATCCCTAGAACAAGCCAACTTCACTAAGTTCTTGTCTCATATGGAATATAGACTCAAAAACCAGTTTCAAAGGCAGTTAAAAGTCTAAATTCAGTCCGTATTAAAGCATCTAGGCAAACATCATGTTGATAATTCAATGACAGATTTTTCAAAACCTAATGTAGGTCAATCTTCTCACAATGAGCATAATTAGAGTCTCGTAATACCACACCACCAACATAAGAGGTATTCTCCCTCCTTTAGGTACACTTAAGGATCATTATCAGTTTACAGGTCTTGCTAGAGAGTTTACAGTGGAGAACCCAAAAGGTTTTCCAAATGTTACAGAAATACATGTGACTGAACCTTGGCAACAAAATAGGGTTCGCGTACGAGACTTCCTCCGTCGACCACAACAAATTATGGCAGTTGATCATAGGTATGTCCTTGGAGATAATGATATCACAAAAAAATCAAAGTGAATGTGTCGAGTTTTGATGAATAGTTTGATCCTGGCATCTTCATTGATTAGATAATTGAATTGGAAAAATTCTTTTAGTGATAAAACATGACAAATACATGGTGTATCCGATTTGCAAAGATAAAGTTCATAAAATCTACCTAACATTACTGGTTAAGTATAAAAAGGAATATAGAAGAGGGTAGAGAGGCACATATTATCACACAAGCTAAAATGAAAAATAAATTAAGATTAAAATATGTACCCCATTTTCATAAAGACCAATAGATGAGTTTAGGACAAGGAACAATGACAGTCACCAAGTACTATCAAAAATTTGATAATCTCTTCTTGAGATGTCAGATTAATGAGAAACAGTGGGTTGTTCATGCTAAATTCCTCAATGGTCTTAAACATGAAACAAGAACTAGTCTTACATGTCCCGTACACCCTCAAAGAAGTAGTTTATAAGGCTTTGGAATTTGAGAAAGATTAATAGTCTCCACCCTTTAGTTGCTTGGGGAGACTCAAGCAACTAGATATACATCTAGCTTAGTATCTAACCAAAGAGTGAATCTACAGAGTAAAGCTAGTAACAACCCTGTTCAAAAATTCTCAAGGAATGCTAGGTCCAATGTTGCATCCAGTTCACGTCCTAAAGTGTCAAAGGTTGAATATTTTAGATGTCATGGCAAGGGTCGCACTGCATCTCATTATCCTAATAATGCTCTTACAATAGAAACTGAGATAACTGAGGATTATGATGAAAGGGAAATAGATTATATTGTTGATTCATTAGATAAACCTGAGTATCTAGATCTAGAGTATAATGAAAATCAGTATGATGTTGAACATGTAGATGTCATGATGTATATTTTGCCTACTCTTGATTCTAAGAATGATTGGAAATGTACCAGCATTTTTCACACATGGTAACACCGTGTGTAAAGTCCTTATTGATTAGGGTAGTTTCATGAATGTTATTTCAAAAGCTGGTGTAGCTAGGATGAAATTGAAATCTTAGCCTAATCTTAAGCCATACAAAGTGGCATTGGTAGATAAAATTACACTACTTGTCCATAAGAGATGTTTGACTCCGATTAAAATTGCAGATTATGAGGACCAGATATGGTGTGATGTTTTTCCAAATGTAACTCATATTTTACTTATTCACCCTTGGTTATTTGATATGAATGTCATACATTATGAAAAATCAAACACATACTTTTTCAAACACAATTGAAATTATATTCTTTTAAGACTAACTAAACCATCATTGAAAAAAAGATCTTAAAAGAAAATTTCTCCCATTAAACCTCCGAAAAAAGACCTTTTGCATATTTTGGTAAAAGAGAATTTGAAAAGGAGAGTAGAGAGTCTAGTTTAGTATTGATGTTAGTAGGAAAGTCTAAGATTAGTGTCTGATTAGAGGAGTCTATTGTTCAGTCATTTGAAATTGCAAATCTTTTGAATGAATTTAGGAGTGTGGCCCTTGAAGAATTACCGAGAATTACCAAATGAATTACCACCTATTAGGGATATATAATATGTTATTGACTTAGTACCGGGACCATAATTGCCAAATTTACCACATTATTGAATGAATCTCAAGGAACAAGCTAAACTCAAATGGCAAGTGGATGAGTTAATCAATAAAGTTTATATTCGTGAAAGCCTAAGTCCATATGTCGTACTTACCTTGTTGACTCCAAAAAAAGATGGCTCTTGGAAAATGTGTATGGATAGTTGAGTCATAAAGAAAATAAAAATTAAGTATAGATTTCCAATACCTAAATTGGATGACATGTTGGACCAAATAACTGGCTTGCAATGGCTCTTCAAAATCAATCTTCGAAGTGAATATCATCAAATCCAAATTGGAAATGGCAAAGAATGAAAAACTACTTTTAAGACTCAAAATGGGTTGTATAAATGGCTAGTGATGCCCTTTGGATAGTCAAATGCACCTAGCACTTTCATGAGGGCGATGATTTAGATTTTACGACCTTTCATTAAGAAATTTTGGTAGTCTATTTTGATGATATATTGATTTACAAGCATTATATGAAAGATCATCTTTTTCATTTGAAACATGTTCTTAAAACACTTCGACTTGAAAATTTATATGTTAATCTCAATAAGCGTTATTTTATGCAAACCAATGTGATCTACCTATGTTTTGATATATCAGTTCATGGTTTAGCAATGAATCATTCTAAGGCAAATGCTTTTCAAAATCGACCTGAACCTAAATCCCATCATGAGATTCATAGCTTTCATGAGTTAGCTAGTTTTTATAGACATTTTATTATAGGTTTTAGTTCCGGCATGGCTCCCATAACTAATTGCATGAAAGAAAATGAGTTTCAATAGTCCAAGTTGGCATCTAAAGCATCTTGTAAAATCAAAAAGAGAATGGCTGAGACACCTATATTACAACTTCTTGATTTTTTAAAAGTTTTAGTGAGAAACTTAATGAAGCTAAGTAGAAATATTCGACATATGATAAAGAATTTTACTTTGTAGTACAAGCATTGAGATATTGGAGGTATTATTTGTTAACTCAAAATTTTGTACTTTATTTAGATCATAAGTTTTGAAATATTTGCAATCATAGCATAAACTTAGTGCCAGATATGCTAAGCGAATAGAGTTTCTCCAGAAATATACTTTTGTTCTTAAGCATCGTGCAGGTGTTGAGAACAAGCTCGCAGATCAATTATATAGTTAGTCTTTTAAACCATGAGTGTTAATGTTACAGGTTCTGATAAATTGAAGGATGAGTATATAACGTGTCTAGAGTTTGGGATTATTTTTCAAGAGATTCAGATTAGAAACCTTCAAGAGTATGTTGCTTTTGTAGTCAAAGGTAGTTATTTGTTTAAGGATTCTAAGTAATGAAACTTATAAGCTTGCTGCTGATGTACACCATAAGCATCATGAATTTAATGAAGATAATTATCTTAGTTCATATGCAACCTAAAAGATTTCCTAAAAATTCTTTTAAGAAGTTGCATGCGCGAACCAACGGTCCTTTTCATATTCTACAAAAATTAGGACCGAATGCATTTGTTCTTGATTTGTCTCCAGATATGGGAATTAGTTCAACTTTCAATGTGCAAGATTTATTTACAGAAGCACTTTCAAGCCTCCTCTTTTACCTGCAGGAATACCAAACCAAGGGGTTTCTTCATCTTTTAATTCTATTTCAGTCATATCCCAAACACAGTTTATACCCATAGATTAGTATAAGAGTATCCTCCCAAATGAAATCATTACTTCTTTTTCAAGCGGACTTCATAGGTATCTTATTAAGTGGAGGAGAAAGCTTGGCACTGATGCTACATAGATATCTAAAGAGAAGCTTCAGACATTGGATCTAGATTTACTTGAGCAGTATCATCATGCTAACTCTCTAATGGAGCATTCTTCCAAGTCGTGGAGAATTAATGGAAATCGTGATGTGCGTCCAATTCATACTTAATCTAAGCGCAATCATAAAAATTGAGGTTTGTTTATTTGATTTGAAATTTTTAAAATTTTGTATTTGGTTTAGATTACCATTTTTGATATTTTATTTGTTATGTAAATTTTTAAGGATTTGCTTTTGAGTCTATAAATAGGATAACTTGTATTAGGGTTGTTAACACTTCCGTAATTGAAATTCATTGCTTCTGTTTGCCTCGAAACTTTCTAAGTTCTTCCCTACTTCTCTCCTTTCTTCCCTTCTTATTCCCTTAATAGGATTCTTCCTCTTTCCTCTTTCTTCTTTTTTCTTCCTACTTGTCCTACATCAATAGGGGATGGAGGAAAAGTACAGTGAGATAATCGGTGATTGAAATTGCATTAAAAATTGTTCAATTCAGTCAATTAGGTCAACTCATTTATGTCCATGTCAAAGGTTGTGACTCATCCAAAACAAAACCCACCCCCCACCCAGACTTTTCAAGCTATGGTGACAAAGAGGAATGCTGATTTCCAATTCCAAGTTGAAGCAAGCTCCAAAGAATCTTTAAAGCATGGATAAACCATGACTTGTGGTGATAGGTGGATACTATATAAAGAAACCAAGTAGAATAAAATGCTGCAATCTATCTGCAAATCTGAAAGACACTACACTGAGTAGACTATTGACTAATATATGTTGCTTCAGCCAGGAAATTACGCTCACAGATGCTAAAATTTTGTTAGAGGAAGAAATTTTGAAACCAAAAACAAAGTCAGGGATTAATTCAAAATGGAAGTTTTTAATTCACTAGTTATTTTATTTTCATGTCATGACTAGAGCTCCACAAAGGAGCTGTACCTTTTGCAGCATCAACAGCAATTTTCAATCTGCGAACCCAGCTCAAAGTTTGCTTTTTGCTATTTGTACCTGCAACCACAGTTTAAAATAAATGATCAAATTAAAAAGGACAACATATAAGATGGAGAAGTAGCAGCATAAACGCTCTGGGAACTCGATATAGGTGCAGATGTCAAATTGCCCTTCAGAACTAACCATAAAGATTATCAGCCAGTGATCCACCAGGAAGATATTCATATACAAGGATTTGTTGCTTTGATTCATAACAATATCCTTCAAGTGATACAAGATTTTGATGGCAAACTTGAGACAAAAGATGAACCTGCAGAGCAAATATTGTCAAACTAATAATTCAGAAATAAATCATTACTGGTGTCATATTTTATTGAATAAACAATATGTGCATATGTAATATTTTTTCGAATTTTTCTTATTAAAAAATAAATATAAACAATCTATGAGACAAAGGATTGAAATCATGCTATGGTAATTTATATTCATCATGAAGTTCCAGTCATTTACATTCCATATCGCATCTATCACCTGCAATTTTCAATGTGATTTCAGTTTTAAAAAGGAAAAACAGAATCTCCAAAAAGTGCCCTATTGGAATTAAATTTAGATTAGTAACTTCATAGAACTTTTAAAATTTTTATTCTTTGATTAAGATTCCACGTGGTGTTGTTGGCCTTGAGCATGGTCACTCATCAAAATAATGACAGGTGATGGTGGTCATGACATGATGCCAAATCTGCATGTACACTAGCTGCAAGTGTAAAAATTAGAATTTTTAATATTATTTTATAGATTAACTTGCTTTGATATATTTGTTTTGATGGATGATTCAGATTGTTTCTCTTATTTAGGCATTAGGGTTTTATTTTTGCTTCTATAAATAGGGAGTTATATTCCATGCTTTAGAGACTTAATTAATTAATTGTTATAGAAAACTAGATTATTCTCTGAGTCTCTCTTATTCCTCTTCTAAAATCCCTAAATTCCTCTAACCTTCTCTCCTTTCCTTCCTTCTTATCACCTTGAGAGGAACCTACCACTTTCTACTAAATTCTACTTCTTCCCTTGCTACATTACAGGGGTTATATTTTATCATGATGTTAAAAGGAGAGGAAAAAAAAAAGGAAATAGACAAGTAATTCCATAAGCCACATTATCCTGTGCTTCCTTATGGATAGAATCAGAAAGTGAAGAAACTGCCACACAGTTCCGCCAATTGAAAGAAAAGGAATTCCTCTTCTCAGTGTGGGGATGTATGGTTTTCAAAAAAAATAACATCAGGATGCAAGGACTGTAATTCTAGAATTCTCGAATCTCAACCACTCAATAGAAACAGAACAGCATATGGTAATGGTCCAACATAATCATGGAAAAGAACATGATAAAAGTAACATTTTGTATTAATAATAACATTAGATAAAGTAACAATGCATATTAATAATAACATTTTGTTGATAAGAAGTTAAACAATCGATTGTCATTAGCTGAATTAAATGATTCTGGGTAGTTTAATGCTCATATTAAAATCAGTGGATCACAAACTGGATTTGTTATACCTTCATGTATTTAATTCGCATGATTTCTTCTTCTGGATCACATATCCAAGACATTATGATATTTAAAAAATGTAGGCAACTTCGATTTAATTCTGAGATGTAAAAAATTTTGGGCAAAGTGTCTACAAAATACATACTGCAAAGTGAGGTGCCAATGGATTTGAAGAAAGAATGGTTAATTATAATAGATTATAAAAGAGCGTTTAGTAATTACCTCCGCATTAAAGAATACAAGAAATGTGGCACCAGCTCAAAGAAGGCATATATGTACCTCATTGATAAATGAATCAGCCCCAAGTTGGGTACGGTCAAACCGCACTTTCACAGCCACCAGTTTGCCATCTGGAAGCTTTCCAAGATAGACAGATCCAAAACTACCACGGCCTATGATGTCCTTGAAGTTGTTTGTAGCCATCTTGACCTCTTTGTAAGAGAAGACCTTTGCAGCATTCCAGTGACGCATATCTGACACGTTACCTAAGTAAACAGTTTATTGCATCAGTAAGCATTACTAATCTTCTGATGATTCATTTGATAGGAATTTCCTACTATGAATACCTGATGTTGATGCACCCTCCTCTCCTCCTTTTCTCTTCTTTCTATGCAAAAATATTAGAAGTCCAACAGACAGAAGCGCGCATAAGGCACCAACAATTGAACCACCTAAAATTGCTTTTTGCTTATGTCCATGGTGCTTTTTCATGTAAGGGACTGTAACCTGTGGTGTCTGTAGTGGTGGGTGGTTTGAAAGAACATCGCATGTTGAAGCAGAGAAAGAAAGGCATAAATTCCCAGAAGTTCTGCAAGAGGGGAAAATGATTCATGAAAATGTCCAGAAGTTTTAGACCAGTAGTGATAGAATAAACACTACATACCTAACTTCAAGACTTTGCTTGTTCAAAGACTGTGGTAGAATCCCTTGAAGTTTATTATTTTCCAAGTTTCTGCACAACACAATATTATATAGGATGAACTATAATAAACCTGGATTGATTATTGCAATAACTATCCTATCAAAAGAGTTCTCGGATTAAGCCTGATGGAAACTCATTATAGTTATTTCATTATGCGACTTACAGCAAGTGAAGGTTCTGTAAACTCCCCAGACTGTCCGGAACATTTCCTTGCAAGCTGTTGTTCTGCAAATCCCTGCATAAGGTTCAAATAGAACTAAATGATTGAGTATTCCACCAGACACTGAACATGCAAATCTAAGTCAGATTTCAATAGCCAGAGGCAGAATTCAGCTTGCGTGCAACATTGTTTTCCAATAGGTGCAGATTATGCAATTGATGCTGAAGAAGTAGATAAAAGCCCAAGAAAAGTGCTGGGCCATGCACTTCCGTTCCACCCCCATGGGAGCTCCAAAACATCATCGAGGCAGAGGAAGAAGTAAAATCTATGCTTGGTTGTAATACATTATCCACAATAACGTGCAGACATTGATAACCGACAACTCGTAAATAACTAGAAAAATGAAAATGTTAACATCATATTTCTGTTTCTCCACAATCTTAAATATTAATATCAAAGTCGCCTACGCAGCTACTTTCTCTCCAGGGTAAATAAGAAGTCAAAATGTAGGACATTGTGGTTTAGTGAACATCCCAAGTTCTTGGACAATGTCCAATCTGGGGATCAACCGGATGTTGCTAACCATTGTTTTCCACACTATTCTGAAACTTTCACAAATCTTTTATTGTTTCATAACTATATATGCACATCATCATGCAACTTGGTTTCTTCAGATCAGTTGGCACAGGTATAAGTAACATAAGACAGGTTAGTATCAAATTTTAATATTTTATTCAGTTTGCTGCAACATTTTACCAATGTCATCTAGTGCTATATGAATTTTCATCCCTTACAGAGATGCAGCATTAGTTAAAACATGATTCTGCCAAGTGCAAATGATGAAGAAAAACCTAGAAGATAAAATACCATGATGATTGTACTGATGATGAATTATACAACATCCAACACATCCAAATGGCTAATAACTCCTAAAAACATGCAAGCTGAGTTTGACAGTCAACATTCCTGGTATCAAACCATCTATTCTTTCCCACAATATGCACCTTTGAAAGGCGGACTCAGCATGACTTCTGCACCAAGTTGTCTTCACAATTATGTGCCCTTAGGCTTAAAATCATGGCATTCCAACAATTTTTGTAACGCAGGTTAAATTTATTGGTGATACTTACACATATATCAATAGCCACTGTAGTGGCTGGAAAACGAGTCTTCCAATCCATACATATTAATTAGACAACACTAAATGATCTAGTTTATCTAGGACATGGCATTGACATTGTTGGAACATGGCACAGCAACAATCAAAGCATTCCATAAAATCCACAATGATAAATTCTTTTGACGAGTCAGGAAATTCAGGACTTACAAAACCTGTAGGCTAACCAAGGTCTCAAAGTCAGACCCAAAGGAAGAAAGCCCATTGAAGCTTAAGTTCCTGGAAATAATGTCTTGGTTATGTTAGTCTTGAACAAGAAATGTTTAAAATGGTAGCACATGAATTTGGAGGATCTTACAGGATCTCAAGTTGTTGCAGGCTAGCAAGGTTCTCTATCTCACGAGTAAGTGAAGTGTTGTGCAAATCTCTATAAGGCAGTTCCACAACAAGCAAACAAGGGTGTCCCCATGATCATAAAAACAATGGTGAGAAGAGAAAACAGAGAGGATGAACTCTTTAATTTAGTACAAACATTAGGAGTTTGAATCACTTACAAGGACTTAAGATCTAGCAAGTCACCAAAGGTTGGGCTAATTGACCTCAAGTTTATGCCTGAAAGTTCCCTAAAGAAAAACATGCAAAATGGGAGCCTGAATATAGCTTTTTGATGGGATTAAAAGAATCAGCATTAAATATCTGTGCTCACAAGGACGTGACAAGGCTTCCTTCACATCCAACATGTTTCCATGGCGTGGGAGAGCAAGGATCATCCTCCCATCCTAAATCCAAGCCGGTAGATTGTTGAATAACTTGAAGTGCAGAAACTGCAAAAAAGAATGTAATCAGAGAATAGGGCAGAAAGAAAGAACAGGACAAGAGAGTAAAACTATATCTCAAAACAAGAAAAATGACTCTGAATCAAGGACATGGATAAGATCTTCAAGGGTTGTGCATACATTGAACAGGAAAAAGTGGCATAATTCAAATGACTAAGATCTTACAATCAGGCAGATTTTATGAAAATTCACTCTGCACTTTTAGACCGATTATTACTAACGCACCTAAATCATCAAACTCTTTGCCCCACTAGCACTAGCACAAGATCAATGCCCAAAGGACTAGACACATAGGCTAGTCTGAGGAGTGCATAATTTAAGAATATGCAGTTATCAGCAAGTTTTAACTGCTAATACACACCTGTAGTTGTGGAAGACTCCAAAACCATCTCAATAAGTTCATATACTTCTATGGCATTGACCAGTGGGTAGAAGCTGCTATTTTGAAATGTGATATTCAAGCTCAAGATCCCCTTCCTTATGAAATAGAGAGCAGACGCTTCCAAGTTTTTCACAGGGTAGTTTGCTTGCACAACCTCCCCATTAATCAGTATATCAAATGAGGGCGATACAGGCAAAATTCCAGCAAAATAGAGGACAATATAGTAATCTCCAATCTTATTCAGGAGGAGATTATAGCTCAAAGCATCCCTACGTGCCAGTACCCTTGCAGACTGAAGGATGTTAATGGGAGGGTTTTCTCGAAGACCTGAAAGATTAAATATAAGAGGAATGTTGAACCCAGTAGACAAGTGAGCAGGCGAAAAGTTTTCATCTGCATCCCATATCCGATCATAGGAATCCAAAGGGTACCTGGTTTTGCAACAAGCAACAAATTGATAATGCTAACTTATATCAAATAACAAGGAGAGGAGAAAAAGGATTCATATTTTTCTTACCGTAATGATCCATTCTCATAACCACAATTTATTCTGAAACGTTTGCGTAGTGACCTGTTAGGGAGGTCCTCCCAGCCAGTTGTATATGCTCCCATGGGCATTGAACGGATTTCCAGCCTAGAAATGACTGGAAAACCACTGCCTGGAATAGCATGCAAACAAAATGGGAGTGAATCTTTTTCAACTGGCCATATGAACTCTTCCACCCAAGGATCAGAAATAGTCAAGTTCACAGCAGTAGCAGTGGCTGTCCCCAAAGAAACCCAAAAAGATGGAGGTTCATTCAGCCCATCGTAGTTTTTGTAGTAAAAATGGGGTCTGATAAGGACCATGGATGAATTCTGAACAGGCAACCTGTAACACTGGCGACCTTCTCTGGTACTTGGGAAGAAACGCAGTGGAAGTCGCAATGAGGAGCTGCCTTCATTGAAGTTCACAGTGGTCGTGTTACCACTTCTCACATAAGAATTATCAGGGACCCATGAAATGTTAAGAGAATCAACAGAAACTGCAGTTCCACCACAAGATATGCTCAAGAAACCTGCAAAGGTTATGAAAGGATTAGGCAGATAGTCCAGTTTTATATCTTCCATGGAAACCAACAACCCCCAATTCCATAGTATCCATAATGAAGGTTTAATGGAGTAGTTTCTGTTGTTGGTCAAGTAACAAAGGCTCCATAAGGAAAGTATATTTGTAAGTGAGAACTCAACTAAACTGAATTAGCTTCTTTGGGAATGGGGCAGCATCCAATGAGTATAAATGTCTTTTGCATGCATCTACAAAATCCAAACTGTCTGGTCTGTTGGGCCCTGCCATGGATGCAGGTGCCCCCCTACCATTCACATGACAATGATGAATCCAGAATTCCATCGGGCAACTTCCAAATAGTGCAATTGGACAGTCTGGAAAAAGTAGCTTCCTCTATTGTCTAAGATAGCCCTAAAAGACACAGAATCTGGACTTTGCACTGATGTGGAACTTGAAAACCGCAACGCTTCCTCGAGCGCAGTACTCCAATGCTCTTACAAATAAACAGAAGATGAAAACAGGGAGGTCGTTTTATTTTCCAATCTTTACAAGAGAGGGAAAAAAAACACGCTTGAATTCAAATACTCTAATTAACACCTCGATTGGGTATGCTAGCTAATAAAACTGTGCATATCAGAGAGAAGACTAACAACCACGTCCCCTTGGCTGCATTTGCTTGTCTAGTTTCAAAAATCAATATTATCATGTTTTAGTCAGTTGCGAATAACTGAAAAAATGTAATAATATCAATTTTTAAAAGCACCATCGAAGCAAGTATTCAAATCAGCTCCAAAACCAACTAAAAGCTAACATCAGTCTTTCGATATAAAGAACTTGAAAGATAACTGCAATCTAGTAGTTATAGAAACCGTTCATTGCCGTTGGATTAAATCGAAGAATACCAATAAAAAAAACGGGTTCTAAAATCTGATGCAAGAGATACGGGAAGCATGGATGTAAGTTGAAAGATACCTTGCCGCTCGCCGACTGCCAGTCGGGTTGGAACAGCGAAGACCATGAAGAAACCAAACCAAAAGAAGAACAAAAAATCCATAGATTGGAGCATAGTGGTGACCGAGGGAGAGAGATGGTGGTGGAATGTACATGGAAGGGGTATTTGAAAATGAGTCGTTGGTGATTATGCTGAAATGGCGGAAGCTTCATGATATCATGTTTTCTTTTTCTTTTTCTTTTTCCGGGTTTTCGTAAGAGAAAAGATGGATGAAGGATGCGAGAGAGACAGGTGTCTGGGTTGGTGCTGGAGTAAGTCATTGCTATGGAGAGCACGATGATGACGGTAATGATTATTTATGATGGGAGGGTAGTTGAAGAAATGGAGAAAATGGGGAGAAGAAAAGGACACCTCTTCTTCTTTATTCGTCCTTTTCCTGACTTTCGTCCCTTACCCCGCGACATGGTCGCCCGCTCGCCGGAGGGAAGCATCTGTTTCTTTTCATTTTTAAATATAGCTGCACCTTTTTATACATAATTGTAATTTTATCAATATTTTTAAAATAGTAATTTTTTTAAATGCAAAAATTTATTAATTTTTAAATCAATAAATAGGCTATATAATTTTAGAAAAGTAATCTGAATTCTGAAGCCCCTGGAGTGAAATAAATAACTATTAAAAAGACCCCGTTGATGATTTTGGAATTTTTCTTTCATGAAAAATAGTATATATTTTTAAATCAAACAACACTAAAGATGAAGGTAAATAGTTGTAATGGCGTAATCCACAATTGTCGCATTTTAAAGGGCACATGCTAAAGAACTGCTAACAAAAAATTTTTAAAAAAAAAAGTGCACCCGCATAAGTGAAAATTTATCAGATGGCGCCACCATAAAATCTAAGCCGATCATAATGAAATTCTGAAAAAAAAAATAGTAATCAAGTAGAAAATGTCAAGAGTGATTTCAAGGAAAACACCGGTGACAAGTCATGTTGTATTCATTGCCATGCTTGGTCGATATAAGTAAAAAGGAAAAATGTTCTAAAGTAAATTTTATGTTGTTAAAACCTTTAAATATTTCTACAGTAATACATTTTTAATAGTTTTAATGTCATCATTTTTTTACTGTAATAAATTCATGGATGCTTTTCATTTCACACCAGCGGTATTATTAATTGGGCACATGATGCACTATGTCTGTTTCCGTTGAATTGATTCCACATATCGGAATTGATGCTATAGGAAGATAATGTGAGAAGAAAGAGAAAAGGTAAACTACAAAGCTTTAGAAACTCCTGTCGTTGTAGAAATGCCATCATCTACCATACAATGGTAATAAACGGTTGAGATTGAGAGAGAAGCAAAGGGGCAGGAACATAATTTCCCACGCAGGCAACACACGAGTAGCACTCCCGGTCTCTTCTTCTCAATGCTTTGTACCCAAAACCCACCCTAGGATTTTGCTTCTTCCTCTCCAAAAATCCACCCAAAAACCCACAGAATTTCATTCCAAAAATTCACCTGAGCCAAATCCTCGCGACAAAGCATCGCCTAAGCCACAACCCCATTAGATATTGGAGCTACCCTCATCACCTCTAGAAATTCAACCCATAGAATTTCATTCCAGAAATTTGCCCAAGCCAAATCCTCGCGACAAAGCATCACCTAAGCCACAACCTAAGCCAAACTTACCACCTGAGCCACAACCCCATTGGATTAAAGCTACCTTCATTGCCTTCGATCACCAAGCTAGGCCAAGGTAGACCAGATACCACATCCCCTTCTCTACTAGAACGACCATCTTCAACCCTTTCACCTGCCAAGCCTCCTCAACCCATTTCTACAACCATCACCATCCGACAACTATTTCAGAAAAATTGATAGAATGGGTTTTGGGTCTCTCCACATTATGATTTCTAACGAACTTTTAAGATACCCAAACAAATCTCTCTCTCTCTCTCTCTCTCTCTCTCTCTCTATATATATATATATATATATATATATATATATTATTAATTTGTCTAGAGTTTTTCTGTTTGGTTGATGGAAATGAGAAACAGTGAAAACAACATAAAGCATTTTTCAAATTTTGTTGTTTTCTCCTTATATTTTTGTTGCTAAGTCATGAGATAGCTATATCCATGACAAAGACCATGAGATTAGTTTTGAGTGAGTTAGCCAAATTTAATTTGAGAATCTAAGTTAAAGACTAATTTAGCATTTGTTTTGATAGTATATTAGGAAGATGGTGCATTGGAAAAGGAGTAGAAGTAGTGGATTTTTAGCAAAGGTGGCCTCTATGTGAAAAAAAAAATGATTTCAACTGGTAATTTAAATAATCATTCAGGTAGATTGAAACAAATATTCTTGCAACATGCATTTGTTGCCTAAACTATAGTAGGTTTACAATGGCCAGGTGAATTATACTATAAACATGGAAACTAAACGAAAATGGAAGGTAAAAGTGATGTCAGGCCAAGGGTACTGGTGTAAACATGTAATAAAATTACATAAAAATAAATTATAAATAAATATAAAATAATGATGACTATATTAAAGTAAACCTATTTTACATAAAAGGTATGAATTATTTTATTCAAAAAGTTAGGATTGCAACAACAAAAGACAATATTGATTATGAAAACCATAAAGTTGGTAAGGGAGATAATGCCTTATTTGATTAGGTATAATAGAAAACTAAATGAAAATTATTATATGGGATTGAGATCTTCCACATATACTTTCAATGAAAATAAAAAATGGAAAAAATTTTATTTTAAAAATGAGAAAAATCATGCAAAACCATGGATAAGAGAGGCCTTGAAAAACTTTTAAAACAAAGTCTCGGAACACAATGTTGAAGTTTTAGTTGCATTAGATGATTTTTATGGGTAGCCTTATTTGATTTACTTGTTTTGAAATTCACAATCATTTGTTATATAATTTTACTTGATTGCCAATTATTTTTAAAAAATTATAATAATTGCCCATATGATTATAATCATGAGTTTTTCTATTGGATTTATGGAAATGAGAAACATAAAGCATTTTTCACATTTTGCTGTTTTCTCCTTCATTTGTTGTAGTGGGACTGCATTTTCGTGATCCGCACTTAAATTGTCATAAAATGTTTTGTGGATCATCATGAACATTGTTCATTTTTAACTTATAAAAAAATATGTGTTAAGGTTAAACTGTGGGGAGGTAATAAAACTGCAGGGTGCTCTAATGAGCAATCATCATAGAGGCATTTCTGATCCTATATCTATCACATGATAGTAGCATTTCTAATTTCATATCCAGTACAAGTTAGCACCTACCTAGTGCTTAGACCCCATTCCTTTTTTGGTTATCAATCTATGTTATTTATGATTTCATGGTAAATTGATTGTACCCTTCTTTCAATAGAATGTGTTTACATAAATTCATACAGCTCCTTAAAAAAAATGACAATGTGTTCACATGTCATCATATAGGTGTATTTTAGTTGAATGGAATTGCTAGTGGAAGTACATATACTGGCATCTCCAAGAGTACATCTGTATATTTATGTGTTTTTTCTTTTTCCCTCTTGTGGGTTCAAGGAGGGGTGGACACTTAATCAGTTGCCTCACCTTAGTAGATTTTGTTTCAATTGAGTTGAGGTTCGAGCGCATTCACCCTTGATTTAATAGTAAGTTTTTTATGCGTGCATTTGTGCATTTAGGCATTTTATTTGCAGCCACATTTAACGGATGGTTAGATTCTTTCCGATATATTAAAGCATACTTTAGTTGATCGCTAAGTATTTCAATGCATTTTGGTAGAATGTGGTGGTTTCAGGTTAGTTGGGTGGGCATGGATGTATTACAGCATTCATAAATGTGTTGTTGTATCTCATGTAATATTATTATCGTGGATATGGCCATATTTGACTTTATTATACTCATTTAGTGTATTTAATATGGTTCATTGGTGTTGTTTCAAAGTCTTTTTTAAAAGTAGACAACTTGTGCTGATGTTAGTTATACTGTGAATATGGTTATGTGGATCATAATATAATTTGAAGTGGTACATGATTTGGTTGCATCATAGATGTCAAATGTGTGCTCTTAGTGTGCACCGTGGCTTCACCCCATCATGGTTTTCTAGACAACTTGTTTACTAGTAGATGCTTATTGATGTTTTTTATATTGTAGACATGGTTTTGTGGTAGTGTACAACTGGTATATTGGTGGAAACTGTTGTGTTGCTATCTTACCAGTGTAGGACTACCATCCCTTTTCAAAGATGGCCATCTAGCCATTTGGTTAGCTACACTAAAGCATTGTCTGGCATTGGACAATGGGTAAAAGTGCCTCTGTAGATGCACCTTCGCCTTAAGCCAATGAAAGTCCATCCAAGGGGAACAAGCAATCAATTGGGGGAGCACATATTCCCAATGTTGCTGAGAAATTGAAACCACATGTTGGATTGGACTTCGAGAGTGAAAAAGCAGCAAGATCATTTTACAGTATGTATGCAAAAGCAGGCAGATTTAGTATTCAGAGAAATCAGCTGTGAGCATTGAGATTCACTGGAGAGGTGGTTTGGAGACGGTTTGTATGTTCTCATGAGGGTGTATGGGCAAGGTACGAAGTTAGTAAGGAAATGGAGAATACTGCTAGAAGAAGACCAAATTAGCATTCTGCTCAAGTGGCATGTAAGGCATCCATAACAATAAAGAAAAGTAGCTCTGGCCGGTGGGTGGTGACAAAATTCTAGGAAGGGCACACACATGAGTTGGCCAATGGTGAAGAGACCTTATTTTTGAGGTCTCGTCGTATTTTGCATGATGAAACACAGACACTCTTGAAAGACTGCACCACTGTGGGGATTAGTCCATCGAAGGCATTTGAAGTAGCTGTGGAAAATTCAGAGCTAGGAAAGGATGTGGCATTCATAAGAACTGATGTGAGGAATGAAATGTCCCACATCCGTAGAAGACTCATTGGCCTTGATGCTGAAGACATGCTGGAATTCCTGCTATAGAAACAAGACAAAGACTCGAATACATTTGTAGCTCTTAAGAAGAATGAAGTTGGGTAGCTTATATCTTTTTTTTGGGCTGATTGTCGTTCGAGAGAAGATTTCACGGTATTTCGGGACATCCCTTGTCTAGACACAACATACAGATGCAATTGGTATTCGATGCCATTTGCACATTTTGTGGGACTCAATCATCATAAGTAGATAGTAGTGTTTGGTTGTAGCCTCATTAGCGATGAGACAGTTGATTCTTTTGAGTGGCTGTTATGTTCATTCTGTGACTCAATTGAGGGCCACACACCATCTGTTATCATTAGTGACAAAGACCAAGCAATCGAGACAGCCGTTGAAACCATATTTCCTAAAGCCCGGCACATGGCACATCCTCCACAAGGTACCTAAGAGGCTTGGGAAGTGGTACAAGGAACATAATGATTTTCAACGACACTTCACTAAAGTGGTCTATAACAATGCTATTCCCCAGGACTTCGAAGTCAATTGGCGAAGATTTTTGGCAACCTACGGCTTGTGAGATCACCAGTGGTTGGCACAAGTATATGCATGATGACAAAAATGGGTTATGATCTTCCACAAGTCAATGAGGTGTTATGAAATTTGTAGCAACTAAAGGAGTGAGGGTTTTCATGCTTTCATGGATCAGTACACCAGACGATTGATGTCACTTTATGAGTTTGTGAATAGGTTTGACATGGCACTCGCAAGAAGGCATCTGGACTGGCAATAAGCAAACTAAGGAGGCCTCTTGGCTGAGGAAGACCACATTGTTAATGGAGAAGCATGCCTTCCATATATACACATAAGTCAATTTCAAGGAAGTGCAGCAAGAGATGTGTAAGAGTGATGTATATTTAGTGCAATGTATTCTTGAAGGTGAAGATAGAGGTATGTACGAAGCCATAAATCCTGAGGATGTAAAAGATATGTGGCTTATAAAGTAATTGCAGCTAAAAAACAGTGGGAATCGTAGCTGCCTTATTTGGGAATTGACTGGTGTTGTTTGTAGTCACTTATTTGCCCTCTTTAAGCATTTGTGTATCATTGAGTTTCATCATTCTCTATTCTGTAGAGGATGACTAGGGATCCCAAGCAAGGGATAGCGGTGTTTCTAAGTAACGATGTAGATCTGAACATGGTGACAATGGATGAGGTCGCATTGTGTTTCCAATCAATCCATAATGCAGTCTATGGCCAATGTCGATTGATGCAACATGCACTAATGGTAGGGCAACAACTTCTGTGAGATATAGAAGAGATGAAGAAATAGTACAATGGGATAGGTCTTAGTGCTGGGATGGAAGGGTCAGTCAGCTCGCTAACAATGTCAACATGCGCTGCCAAGATGGGTGATCATGAGGCCCTCAGGAATCCACCAATTGCGGCCATTCAAGGACGACCCAAGTGCAGGAAAAAGGAGCCCCATCCAAATAGCAAGGGCTAACCCCTACAGTATTCCAGTTTGATTTGGCAAGGGCAAGAGGGAGAAGAACTTCACACTACATGATCTTAAATTTTATTTTCTTATAGTTTTCTAGGGTGTACCACTCATAAACATTTGGTACATTTCATGTGAGTATTTTAGATTAGCGATGCAATATTTCATAAGTTTAGTTTAATGTTGATCATTATATAATGAGGTTACCTTTTTCAGGTAATGCGGATGGGATTAGGCTCTCTTACTCTATTTGGGCATGGCTTGGTTGTTTGTTTGTTTGTTAATCATTTGTGCAACTATGTGCTTGGTATGCCTCTTGTACAGTTGTTTGTGTGGCACGTTCATGAGGGTTCATTGTTCCATACAAGTAGAACATAATATGACCATTGTGGTCCCACCATAAAGCTTGGAAATTCATGGTTGTGTTGCTAGTAGGCTATCATCCACGTCTATGTATTGTCCTCTCACAGGGCAAGTATAAATTTTGTTCATACTATTCTCTGCACTACTAGGCTAATCATTGTCTTCTTTTGCTGCCTCATTGTTGTTCCTTATAGTTGCATCTTGTGTTGACTATTGTTTACTTTGACTAGAATGCTTGTAACTTCATGGTTGTGTTGCCAGTAGGCTGTCATTCACGGTTTTGCACTATCCTCTTACAATGCATTTATATATTCTACTCACACTATGATCCACACTACCATGTGATACACTATGATATAATGTTGCCTCTTTGTTCTTTACAGCTACATTATTTGGTAGCTAGTTGTGGTCCCATGTTAAAGCTTGCTGCTTCATGGGCGTTGGTTAATTGCTAGTGTGCTGTCATCCGTAGGGTTGCCATACTGATTTACTTATCGTTTATAAATTCTGCACTTCCTTACAGCTTCGCTATATTTTAGAATTGTTTTGGGAGATCCTCATGTGTGTGCACTCTCATGTTATGCAGGTGCTGGCTGAGATGTCTAGGTTGCTGGATTTGCACCTATAGAGCTTGCTGAGGGGTCTTGTTCGGTAAATGGCTTCTACAATATGGTCACACAACTCATGCGTGCGCAACAACGGGTGGTCCAAGAGCTTGGGTTTGTAAGGCTACTTACACTATCCTTAAAGAGACTAAATCCTCTATTATTGAGGTGGCTGGTTATACAGTATGGGGTGTAAGAGAGGGCGTTCCTGATAAATGGACAACTTATAGCCCTGATAGAGAGGGATGCAGTGGTGATCCTTGGGTTGAGTGTGAGAGGGGCTACTATGGAGCCTTTGGCAAGAACGGCGAACACAAATGAGCTGTGAGAAAGCCTGGGACTCTAGAGGAATTAGGGAGTGATGTGGGTGAAGATTTTGAGGGGTGAGATCGTGTTGGGAGCCATAGGAGAAAGGTTCAAGCAGTTCTTTGTTCTATATGCCCTTGCAGCCTTTCTATGCCCAGCTACCAACAATCGCACCCGTGACTTCTATCTGAACCATGTGGCCGACGTCAATATGATCCGGTTCTATGCATGGCCTCCCCTTGTTACAGATGACAAGTTTTAGATTCATTAGTTGACCAACTGATTTTACTATCTTCTAAATGCATACATCATATATGGGATTCACTTTGTCTGCAGATATGGTTCCTAGTGCATTACAGTCACCGGCGATTTCTTGAACCACAAGGGAGGCCATCCTTGCCTTTAACTCAGCTACTCAGATGATCACCAATAAGATCAAGGTGCTACAGCGGTTGGGGTTTGGTAGGGTCCAAGTGAATAATCCAATTCAAAGCATGCTCTCTGTGATGTCTTGCACTCCACTTCTTAACCCATAATGAAAGATTATTTTTTGGCATTTGTTGCTGAGGTTGTTCATGGCCTTCTCTGGAGGATGAGACCATAGAACAACTGATGGTGAAGTGCCAACATGCTACGCCATGGGAACAAGTGGTAGGAGTGGTGGATGTTGGCTAGCAAGTACCTGCACGTGAACCTAAAGTGTGTACACCATCTGCTGAGGTAGCAACTGATGCACATGCAAGGCAAACAACATCGGTAACACTGCAGCTTGCCCTTGGAGGTAGTACAGGCATGGTTGGAGTGGCAAGTGCATAACCCACATTGCAAACAACATCGACCATGCCACACTCTGCCAGGGGTATTAGTACAAGCACAGCTGGGGTGGCAAGTGAGGCACCCTCGAGGCAATCAAGACCGGTGACACCGCATATCTATTTAGATTTTTATCCCAATCTGCCATTGACAACATTGAGCCCTACTAACAGTTGACGTCCCTAGCCAGGTTATATACTTCCTAGCTAGCATGGGATCAAGCATAACGAGGCAGATTCGCTCAATTGCTCTAAAACTGGTAAGGCCCACATTAAAGATAACAAAGCAAATGTTTCAAACAGCCTAGAGTTTCCACCCTTGTCATAAGGTGCTAACTTTGCCACGATTTACAAGTTGCTACACTTGATGGAGTGTATGAATGATTGGGGTAGAAGAGGCAGGTGAAAGGATTTGAGAGGCGAATGCTTGAGGGTGTTCCGCAATAGTAAAATGGGTGAGTAGGTATACATTATTGTGTGCTCAGTTGTATGCAAGGGGTCCTTAGATCTATCATCGCTTGCATGCTTGGAAACATGTTTCCTCAGAACAATCATGAAAACTAATGCAAACTTCATTATCTCCAAAGTGTTGATTGCGGAGTGTTCATGCTGTGCAACATGATGCACTTCCATATTAGCAAACCCCTCCCCTATTTATCGGTACGTGAATGGTGCCGCATTTGCATACACTATCATATACTGCATATCTCTAACCACCTCTTCACCTATATGCTTGGCCATAGGATGACATCGAATTGCTTTGCCGCCAGATAGCTAATGACATCCTCACTAATTCTAGGAACTATGCATTGCCTGTGATCATCCTAAGGCACAGGATTGGGGGCGAGCCACTCTTCACAAATAGCAAACCGAGATGCAGTGCGACACAAATCTAGACATATCCACATTGTGTATTTTGTTAGTTCCTTGCATAATGGTAGCTCACGAGGAGAGAGGGGGGGGGGTGAATTGAGCTTTTAAAACTTTTGGCCAAATCAAATGATCAAAGTGTTGAATGAATAAATAAAATAAACTGCACAACACACAACACAAGATTTTTATAATGGTTCAACCCTTCCTAGGTTCCTACTCCACTTCTCTGAGTTAGTCTTCTCTACTAATCTCAAGTTCCACTAATACCTTGATCAACCTGATCAAATACATGTTGGTTTTCCAACAAGCTCACCAACTAACTTACTAGTTTTCCAAGCTAATCGGAAACTTTTATAACTTTTTAGTTTTCAAAGCTCACCAACTAACTTGTACTCTTTCGGCAAGTTTTTTACTTACTTATTTCAATACATAAACACCAAGCATTCTGCTTGTGTTACCAAACACTAAAACGAGGTGTATAGATTAATGTCTCTTACTTAGGTAGACTTGTACATATAAAATTTTAAACTTTAAGTAAACGAATAAGCAATAAGAGTAAAAGATTCAAACTCCTTAATTGAGAAGCGATTCGGACTTTGAGAGCTCTGAAAAAGTTGTAGCCATTAGAGTTAAACTTTGAAGGAAGATTTTAAATGCTCAAAAGCTTTTTCTTCTTATTTTTTCTTGTATATTCAATATGGTTAGTAGTTTCTTCGTTTGCATTTGAATCCCTCTTTTATACTCTGAGAAAATTTTTTTCATTGCTATCATTGCTAGACTTTCAAACGTTTGAAATATTTTTCTTCACCTTACACTTTATCTAGTGTTTGACTTTGCAATAATTTGGTATTGGTCTGCAACTTTGTCGCTGACTTTTCTTAATGTTCACATTCTTATCGGGTGCTCTGAAGTTACTTCTTTAGTTGCTCTGAAGAGACAAGTGAACAAATGTCTTGAATGATTTTGGATACTCTGATTAGTTTACTTTAGATTTTCTGAAATGACGGTAAACCTTTTTTAATTGTGACAGTCTTTTGTAGAGAGAAGTTCAGATTTTCTGAACTTTTAATGCTTTAGAAAGGTGAATTCTTAAATATTGTTCGATGGCTCAGAGCTTACTTGCTGACTACGAAGTAAGGTTTTGAGGACTCTAAAGTAGGTCTAATAAATTCCAAAGTATGTTTGAATTACTTTGAAATGTGACTGATTAACTCGGAAGTACAGATTCATAACTCCGAAACTTGCCTGATAAACTTCAGAATGTCTCTTATTGATTCCAAAGTTTACTATGACAACTTTGAAGCTTTCATGATGACTCCAAAGCATATTATAATGATTCTGAAGCTTGCTATGATAAATCTAAAGCTTTCTTGCTGATTTTAAAGTGTGCTTGTGATGACTCCAAAGCACATTGTAAAAACTCTAAAGCTTTTCAATTAGCTCCAAAGCATGCATTGAAGACTCCGACGCTTGTTTTGGTTATCTCTGAACCATATCATGACAACTCTAAAGCATTTTTTGGTTACTTCAAGGTTCGCTGTGATGATTTCGAAGCATTGTCTGTTTACTTTGAAACACGTTAAGATGACTCCAAAGCATTCCAATTTACTCCAAAGTGCATTGTAATGACTCCGAAGATGTTTCTATTTGCTCCAAAGCATGTTTTCAAGACTTCAAAATTTATGTTTTCTTGTTTTAGGTATATACAAAATTTATATACTTATTTTTAAAGAGCATTTACTTTGTTTCTTCCTTTTATTATCATGAAGATTATTCTCAAGTCGAATACGAGTTAATATTTTTGCAACATACTTGAGAATAGATTATTAGTACCTTAATGTTTCACTTGTGTCTTTGCTCATCAACAAAATATACTTAGTTAAGAATGTTCATCATCAAAATCAAGCTAGATAGTATGTTCAACATTCTCCCTATTTTTGACAATGACAAAATAGTGAGTGATATACCTTTCAAAACTTTTCTAATAATAAACTTAAGTAACTCAATTTGTAGATACTTCAATAAAATTTCTATTCTCTAATTTTGTGCAGCTCCCCCTGAATTAATGCACATTATTATAACCATATTTCATACCACAAAAATTTTCATTCATATATTAATTTCTCCCTATTTATACATTCACATTTTCTCCCCCTTTATGTTATAATAAAAAAGGTAGAAACAAGTAATATTTATGAAAAAAAATTCATATATATTGAACTGGTCATTGATCCAAAATTTTTAGATACAATGTATATACATCAGAGAAATTATAAAAATGTTCAATCAAAAGTTACATCAGAAAAAAATGTAAAAGGTAGTAGTATTATTTGGGTGGTTTGGGTTTCCTTTGGTAGGTCTTGAGAAAAATATCTTTGAGAGGTGAAAGAGGTGGCTTGGGCTGAGAGGATGATGGTGCAACAGAGGGCTTGGATGTTCTAGGTCTTTTTATTGGAGGAGATGGTATGAAAAATAGATCCTTTGAAGCTGCTACAGGAGGTTCATGTGTATAAGCTATAGTTCCACAACTTGATACATAGATAAAATCAATTTTTCTCAAAACTTTGGATCCAACAGTTCAGGAAAGACTGCAAGAAGCCCTTTGGGGAGATTTTCTATGTTTGCATTCATCCTAGCTGTATACTCCTGATAGTACATGGTTATTCTTTCAAGAGGAGCCTTTTTGTGTTCTTTGGAAGGTGGAATTCTTGGCTTCCTTTTAGGTTTAGAACTGGATGGTTGAGATGAGGGAGTAGAAGGTGATGGTTTTGGGATAGCAGGTGTTTTGGTAGTGGAAGAAGGTGGTTTTTTGGGATATTTGGCTTTGGAAAAGAGGGTGGAATAGGTTCATTGGAGGAAGATTGTTGAGGCTATTTTTGCCTTATCCTGTCTTGGATAGAAGATCTGAAAGCTGAGGATATGGGAGAGGGAGATTGTCAGTAGTGGCCTCAAGGTTGGCATTGTTGTAGAAAGTGAATTCTTCCTTAGTGAGAATAAAGAGTTTATGAGGAACTGAGGGAGATGGAAACTCCTTTTTAAGAGGTTTTCATCTTAAAAACATCTAAAGAAGTTTCTCAGAGTAATTTTGAATAATTGACTTTCTATCATGAATTTTGATTTTGTGGCCCTTAGGAGTCAATGGATGATTTGGGAGAAGTTGAATCCTATGTAGGTGTAGGATACTCAAGTTCTAAGAATGGAAATTCTTGAGGAGATAGAATGATAGATTAAGAGAGAAACATTCTAGCAACTTCAGAATTGATTTTGGATTTATTCTCATAGAAAAAGTCATCCTAATTGGATTGAATATGTGGAGAAGAATATCAGGATTATTAACAAATATTGGAGGAGAGTATGAAGGACTTTGTGGTAGAGTTTTTGGAGGAGTGGGAGGTCTTCACCACTCTGGATGAATTGAGGGTGTATTCCATTCTAGTGGAAGGTCCACAATCCGTTTAGGGATTACTTCATATGATCAAATAAGATCCATCCAAGTTCAGTCCAAAGAGATGGATGATCCTAGAGGAAGAAAATAAACTCTAGGTAAAGGCACTATGATGGGATGTTTCCCATGTCTAATAATAGCTTTATGAGGATTGGTAAGATATTCCTCTGGCAATGATGGGGCTCCATTTGGTGGAACTGATGATGATGGCTATATTGGAGGAGTGTAGGAAGTGATGTGAATAGGTTGGCTCATGGGTTGAGCAACCTTTGGAATGACAGAAGATGATGATGGATGAGGAGGTGAGTAGGAAGGAGAAGATATCACTGTTATTAGAGAGTTGGTTCTAATTGAAGAGAAGTGATGTGGAGGTGATGGAAAGTGAGTTAAAGGTGGAGAGAAATGAGGATAAGGTGGTGAGAAGTGAGGATGATAGGCTTGACCTTTGAATAATTCTACTAGAGCTTGTAGAGAATCAAGTCTCTAGTTAATCTTATCAGCTCTTAGGATCGTAGATGACATGGCAGTGGAAAGATTATGATTCATCCTATCCATTTGAAGAGCTAGAGTGGACAAGTAGTGCTCAATCATTGTAATTCTATCCTCTAAGTTCTTTGAGATAGGTTGTGTAGTGGGAATTGATGAGGTGGATCATTGATGAGTATGAGTGTGTCTAATGGGTGAAGGGGATTTTATAGGAGTTTATGATGGCATGGTTACTTCTACTATTTCTTCAGATACATTCTCTCAAAATTTCTTCCAATACTTCTTCTATGATAGTTCTTTGTTTCTCTCTTGGAACTTCTTCTAGTCTCTTAGTTTTTGATTCATCTTCTCTGCTGTAGAATTCTTCTCTTGATTCTATTTGTGGTTTCAAGAACTCTTGTCTTTTTGTTATTTCTTCTTCTTCATGAGAGGAGAGTTCTTGCCTTGGTTCAGTAACCTGTTCTGTGATATCTCCTCTTTCTGGTCTTTCTTCAGGTTTGGATCCCTTTAATTGAGTTGCTCTTCTTGGTTTTTCAATGATCCAACCTTGTGCAGTTGGCTCAAAGCCCATTCTTTTCAGAGACTTTTCATCCAATGTGTCTATGTTTCTTGGAAGCTCTTCATTTCATTTGAGAAATCTACTCCTGCTTCCCTCATCAGCTTGGTCAGAGCCATTCCATAAGGTAAGGGAAACCTTGTGGTGCTCTTGATCAGGTGAATATGATCTACCATCAGTCTGGCTAGATTTAGTTTTTTTCTATTCTTCAATGCCCATATAATTTTGGCATCTTTCTCGGATACATCACTAGTAGCTCCTCTTTTAGGATACACATTGTTCATAACTATAAGATATGCTAGCTTGAGATTTGCATTCAAATGACTAGCATGCAGATAAATTTTCTTTTCATCTATCTAGATTTCTACTAAATCTAAGAATAATATTGCTCTAAAAGGCCACACAATCTCTTCTTCTTCAAAGAGATTGAAATAATTTCTTAAACTCTCCATAGATAGTTCAATTTTTGTTTCTCCTATCCATGATTTTTCTATCCTAGTATTAAGATTTTAGATCAGCGCTCTTACAAGTCTAGGATATAGATTGTCTCTGTAACTCACATATGCATTCCAACCTTGGTATTTCAACCATTCAGACACTTTTAATTGCATATCGAAGGCTTCAAAATTGAATATTTTTCCTTTTATTATTCTCCTATCCTCATATCTTTCTTCAAGTCTGGAGTAGTCAGATGAACTATTCAGAAAGATTACCTCAAGTGTATCAACCTCTCGTCTTGCCTTTTTGGTTCCCCTTCTCTGTGGAGAATTATCTCTTTCCTTTCTTTTGCTTTCTGTTCCTTTTGTTCTTGCCATTTCGATAGAGAATTCTAAGTTTTGGAAAGGAAATGGGATTTTTGGGAGAGATGTCAGAGAAGGAAGGAAGGGAGATGGAGAGAGTTGAGACTGAGTTTTAAAAGAAGTGGGAAGATGGAGAGTCTTCTCTGAAAGAGGTGTTTTGAGAGTTTGGAGAAGAAGGGTTTACGTTTTCGGAGAGGTTCAAGCACTTGAATAAATTGAGTGCTTTCAGATTTGGTCGTTTGATTTAATATTCTTCGAAATACTAATGTGTTTTGATTTTGGATGCTCCAAAAGATATCCTTCGAAGGCAACGATTCGATTTGAAGTTTTAGATATTCCAAAACATTACTTCGGATGTTCCAAAATGATATTTTTGAGAGCTTTAGAGGCTTTTGTTTTATCCTTTGGAGGCTCTGAAGCGTGCTTCTGAGGCTATAAAGTATAAAGATTGACTAACTCTGAAACTTTATAAAATGAATTTTTGGAGTTTTGTATTTTAAGTTTTATATATTAATTATTAATTCTTGTTTATTTAAGAATCATTACCAAGATAGATAATTAACTATGTATTAATACATTTCTTGGAAAATGAAAGGTTATAATGTATTTCATTTTATTTCGTACATAGATGAGAACATAAAATGGCTAATTTGTCAGATAAATTAAACATTTTATGCATTACGATCTAGAATGCCTAGTTCTCTTCTTATCATGTTAAATCTTTCTTCTAGTAATGGCTTTGTAATAATATTTGCTAGCTAATTTTCTATTGGGATAAATTCTAAGCAAATTTATGGTTTTGAACATTATCCCTAATAAAATGATGTCTAATTTCTATGTGCATAGTTCTAGAATGTAACATTGGATTATTGGTCAAATTTATAGCATTAGTGTTGTCACATCTAATAGGTGTATCAACAAAATTAAAGCCAAAATCTTTTAATTACTGTTTCATCCATAGGATCTGTGCACAACAACTGCTTGTTGCTATGTATTTAACCTCAGCAGTTGATAATGCAACTGATATTTATTTCTTAGAGTGAGATAATCATGCTTCCTAGAAATTGACAAGATCCTAAGATGCTCTTTCTATCTATTTTATATCCAGCAAAATATGCATCTGAGTAACCTATTAAATTAAAATATGAACCTTTTGGATACCATAATCCAAGATTATGTTTATCTAAAAGATATCTAAATATTCTTTTTACAACAATAAGATGTTGTAATTCTTTTGATTTTAATTAGAATCTAGCACACATGCATATACTAAACATTATGTCAGGTCTATTAGCAGTTAAATATAGTAGAGATCCTATCGTGCTTTTATAAAGTTTTTTTGCAAATAGACTTACCTTTTTCATCTTTGTCCATTTTTATTGATGTACTCATTAGCATCCTATACCTTTTTCCATCTTCAATGTTGAATTTCTTTAGCAGTTCTTTTGTATATTTGGCTTGGTAAATGAAGATTCCTTCTTTATTTTGCTTAATTTGCAGTCCCAAGAAGAAGTTGAGTTCACCCATCAAGCTCATTTCAAATTCTCTCTGCATTGTCTTAGAAAATTCTTTGCAAAGATTTTTATTAGTTGCACTACTATATCATCAACATATACTTGAACTATGAGAATATCTCTTGTTGAATGCTTAATGAAGAAAATAGTATCAACTTTGCCTCTTGAAAAACCTTTCTCAATGAAAAATCTGCTTAACCTTTTATACCTAGCTCTGGGACCCTGTTTTAAACCATAGAGGGCTTTCTTAAGTTTGAAAACATGATATGGATTATGAGGATCTTCAAACCCAGGCGGTTGTTCTACATAGATATCTTCATTAATAAATCCATTTAAGAATGCATTTTTTACATCCATTTGATATAGCTTGAAACCCATAAAGGATGCAAATGCAAGAAGCATTCTAATGGCTTCTATTCTTGCAACAAGAGCATATAATTCTTCAAAATTAATACCTTTCTCCTGACAGTACCCTTTTGCTGCTAATCTTACTTTAATTCTTACTATAATTCTAGATTCATCTAATTTATTCCTAAAGACCCATTTAGTTCTTATAGCAGATTGATGATTTAGTCTTAGAATAATAGTCCATATATTATTTCTTTTGAATTGGTCTAATATTCTAATGGCTTCTATTCTTGTAATAGGAGCATATGATTCTTCAAAATTAATACTTTCCTCCTGACAGTATCCTTTTGCTGCTAATCTTGCTTTAATTCTCACTATAATTCTAGATTCATCTAATTTGTTCCTAAAGACCCATTTAGTTCTTATAGCAGATTGATGATTTAATCTTGGAATAATAGTTCATATATTATTTCTTTTGAATTGGTCTAATTCTTCTTGCATAGCTGAGATCCAATTTTCGTCTTTTAAGGCTTGTTCTATGCAAGTTAATTCTATTTGAGAAATAAAAGTAAAATTGCCACATATTTGGTGATAAGAAGTTCTGGTTCTGACTTTGTCATATACATCACCAATTATTTGACTTTTAGGGTGATCATACATGAATTTCTAATCTTTGAAAAAAATATTATTACCTTCATTGTTTACCTTACTGATGGATGATCTATCGTCTATTTCTTCTTCATCCATTTGTGTTTCTGATTGGAAAGATTCTCCTTCTTTGTCTTGTATTTTCATTTTCTTAACTGAAGTTATTAGTTCACCTATCTCATCATCAAAATCACTTGTCCTCCTAGAGGAATTAGTACTTTTATCAAACTTTATATGAATAGATTCCCCAACATTCTTATTTTTCAGATTGTAGACTCTAAATGCCTTACTAACAATGGAATATCCAAGGAAAATGCCTTCGTCAGATTTATTTTCAAAATTTACCATGTTTTTCTTTGCCATTGTTAAGAATAAAACACTTACAACCAAAATTATGAAAATATGAAATATTTACCTTCTTGCCATGGTATGATTCAAATAGAGTTTTGTTCAATATGGATCTAGCAAAGATTCTATTAATAACATAACACTCTATATTCATTACTTCAGCCCAAAAATACTATGGTTGGTTGTATCCACTCAACATTGTCCTTGCCGTCTCTTACAAAGATTTATTTTTTCTTTCAGCTACTCTATTTTGTTGGGGAGTTCTTGGTGCAGAAAAAGTTTGAAGAATTCTATTATTTTTACAGAAATTAGTGAATCTATAATTTTCAAACTCTCCACCATGATCACTCTTTATGACAACTAGTTATATGAGAGCTTTGTTCATTTTGTACAAGTTTGGAAAATACCCAAAAAAAATGAAAAAGCTTCACCTTTGGATGTTAGAAACATTACTTAGGTAAACCTACTAAAGTCATCTATAATGATATATATGTAATGTTTTCCTCCAAGGTTTCTTGTTCTTGTTGGTCTAACTAAGTTCATATGTAGAAACTAAAGGGGTTTGGTTGTGTATACTTCTTTTTTTGATTTGAATGATTTTTTTACTTGCTTGCCTTTCATACAAGCATCACACAGCTTATTGTCAAATTTGAGTTTAGGTAAGCCAACAACTAGATCTTTATTATATAATATTTCAATCAGATTTTTGTTGGCATGCCTTAGCCTTCTATGCCACAACATGGGGTTTATTTTCATTTAGAACAAGACATTTAACTTGGATATCATATAAATCCACCAAATATACATTTCTATGTCTCTTTCCAAGTACTACAACTGAATTTGAACTATCTAATATTGAACAAGTATGAGATTCAAATACAACTTTGTAACCATTATCACAGAATTGATATACGCTCAAAAGATTGTGTTTTAATCCTTCTACTAGTAAAATATTTGAAATTATAATAGAGGGAGGTTGGCCAATTTTACCAATTCTAACCACTCTACCTTTTTCATTATCCCCAAAGGTAACTGTTCCTCCATTTTTAGCTTTAAGTTCAGTGAACAGCTCTCTTTCTCCTGTTATGTGTCTTGAGCAACCACTATCAATGTACAACTTGCTATTCTCTATGGCTCTCAAAAACACCTCCAGTAATGAAATTAAGCTATAACTTTTGGTGCTTATTTAGGAATCGGTCTAGGTGGGTTAGTAGTAGAATATTTTGGTACCCATTATTTTTTAGAAGCTACTAATTTGTTTTCTAGATATATAGTTGCATTTATAACTTTAGCAGCTATTTTAAAAATCCAAATCATATTTTGTTTGGGTTCTAGTTTTCTTTTGTGATTTTTCTTTTTTTTAGTTTCCTATATCTTTCTTTCTTTTAAGTTTAAATAAGGTAGTGTTAAGGTACTTCTAAGAGCATGATTTTCTGCTTTAATTTGTTCATGTACTATATTTATATTTTGATCAGTGTTGAGCAATGTATTTTCTTATTTTAATTTGGAGCATTCATTAATTATTCTTTCAAGTTCTCTTTTACTTATGTTTAGCTTTTAATGTTTTAAAATCTGAATATAGTTCTTCTAATAATTCTTTAATATCAGGGATTTCAGGTTTTGAGTTTACCTCATCATTGTGGATGGCCACAAAGCTTATTTCTGTATAATGCTCTTCTTAATCCTTTTCTTTAGAGTTGAGTGAGCTGAATTGAGCTTTATTTTCTTCTTCTTCTTCACTTGAGCTTTCTTGCATCATGTTTTTCAGCATTTCCTATGCAACCATAGCTTTCTTTTTCTTTCCAAATTTCCTACTATTAGAAATATTCTTTTTGTTAAAGTAAGAGTTATACATTTTCTTTTTGTCTCCTTGCTTTTTATCTGGTTCTGGGTAGTCAAGCTACAATTGTAACAGATTGAAACTTCCTTTTTCTTATCTTTGCTTTTGAAGTTCTTGAAATTGTTTCCAAATCTTTTCTTCTTGAGTATATTTCTGAATCTTTTTGTTATCATTACCATATCCTCATCATCTTCATTGGTTGAGGCTTCTTCTGAAGATTCTTCATTTTTTGATTCTGCTTGTAAAGCTATTGTTTTCTTGCCTTTGACTTCATCTAGAGCTTTTTGTTTTATCAAGACTTCATGGGTCATGAGTGAGCTCATAAGTTCTTCTACTATCACCTTTGTCAGATCTTTTGCTTCATATATGACAGCTACTTTGGACATCCAGTATCTAGGTAGAAATCTCAAGATTTTCTTTACTAGCTTAGTCTCTTGGTATTTTTCTCCTAAGTTCTTTAAGCTGTTGGTGATTTTCTAAAATCTTCCAAACATTTCATAAATGTTTTCTGATTCCTTCATAGAGAAGGCTTAATCTATGCTAGAAGATTTATTTTAGTTTCTTTTAGAAGATTTATTTTAGTTTCTTTTACCTGATTTGTACCTTTATTTACTACCTTAAGTTTATCCCAAATTTCTTTACCTAAATCATATGCAGAAATCTTTTCAAACTCAGAAGAAGTTAATGCACAGTAGAGGCAATTCTTTACGTTAACATCACGTTTTACTGCTTGTATATCTTCTGGAGTGTATTTGTCTTCATGTTAGTGACATTCTTTCCATTTTTCACTACAGGCCATAACTGGTAAATTGTGGTAGTCAAGAAACTTTGCATTCTCATTTTCCAATACCCATAATTGCTTCCATCAAATAAAGGTGGTCTGGAAGTAGATTGTCCTTCAACAGATGTATTGTGGAACATACCAGCCATTTAAATCTCTTCACAAATTAATATACTGGTAATCAAAATTTAACTAGTGAAGCCTGCTCTGATACCAATTGTTGGTCCCTTGCACAATGGTAGCTTAAGAGGGAAGAGGGGGGGGGGGGGGGTTTTGAATTGAGCTTTTAAAACTTTTGGCCAAATCAAATGATTCAATTGTTGAATGAATAAACATAATAAATTACACAACACAAAACATAAGATTTTTATAGTTGTTCGGCCCTTCTTGGGTTCCTACTCCACTTCTCTGAGTCAGTCTCCTCTACTGATCTTAAGTTCCACTAATACCTTGATCAACCTGATCAAATACACATTAGTTTTCCAACAAACTCACCAACCAACTTTTTGGTTTCTAAGCTAATCAGAAACTTTAATAACTTATTGATTTTCAAAGCTCACCAACAAACTTGTACTCCTTCAATAAGTTTTTTGATTGCTTAGTTCAATACATAAACACCAAGCACTCTACTTGTATTACCAAATACTAAAACAAGGTGTACAAATTAATGTCTCCTACTTAGGCAGACAAAGTTGTAGCCATTGAACTTTGAAAGAAGATTTTGAATGCTCAAAAGCTTTTTCTTCTTGTTTTTTCTCGTATATTCAATATAATCAGTAGTTTCTTCCTTTGCATTTGAATCCTTCTTTTATAGGCTGAGAGAGATTTTTCCGTTATTGTCATTGGCAAACTTTCAAACATTTGAAAATATTTTTCTTCACCTTACACTTTGTCTGGTGTCTGACTTTGTAGTAATCTGGTATTGGTCTGCAACTTTGTTGTTGACTTTTTTTAACGTTCACATTTTTATTGGGTGCTCCTAAGTTACTTCTTCAGTTACTCCAAAGAGACGAGTGAACAAATGTCTTGAATGATTTCCGATGCTCTGATTAGTTTACTTCAGATTTTTTAAAATGACAGTAAGCCTTTTTTAATTGCGACAGTCCTTTGTAGAGAGGAGTTTGGATTTTCTGAACTTTTAATGCTTCAGAAAGGTGAATTCTGAAGTATTGTTCGATTACTTTAAAGCTTGCTTGCTGACTCTGAAGTAAGATTTTGAGTACTCCGAAGTAAGTCTAATAAATTTTGAAGCATATTTGAATTACTCCGAAATGTGACTGGTTAACTTCGAAGTACATATTCATAACTTCGAAACTTGTCTGATAAACTCCAAAATGTCTCTTATTGATTCCAAAGTTTACTATGACAACTCTAAAGCTTTCATGAAGACTCTGAAGCATATTGTAATGATTCCGAAGCTTGCTATGATAAATTTGAAGCTTTCCTGCTAACTCCAAAGTGTGCTTGTGACAACTCTGAAGCATACTGTAAAAACACCAAAGCTTTTCAATTAGCTCCGAAGCATGCTGTAAAAGCTCTGAGCTTTTCAATTAACTCTAAAGCATGTTGTGAAGACTCTGACACTTGTTTTGGTTATCTCTGAACTATATCATGATGACTCTAAAGCATTGACTATTTACTCTGAGGTTTGCTGTGATAATTCCAAAGCATTGTTGTCTGTTTACTCCGAAACATGTTGAGATGGCTCTGAAGCATTCCAATTTACTCCAAAGTGTATTGTGATGACTCTGAAGATGTTTTTGTTTGCTTCGAAGCATGTCTTCAAGACTTTAAAATTTCTATTTTCTTATTTTAAGTATATATGAAATTTATATACTTATTTTTAAAGAGCATTTGCTTTATTTTTTCCTTTTATTATCATGAAGATTATTCTCAAGTTTAGTATGAGTTAATATTTTTGTAATATACTTGAGAACAGATTATTAGTACCTTAATGTTTCACTCATATCTTTGCTCATCAACAAAATATACTTGGTTAAGAATGTTCGTAATCAAAATCAAGCTAGATAGTATGTTCAAAATATTTTAGCTATGTGAGGAGCATCGTGTATTTTGGCTATGCATGCAACACACATCTAGACATATCCACATGTTCATTGGCATGTTAATAGAGCATCAGCCACTGTCTTTTATTTTGTATTTGTACAGGTGTTCATGTTATCCATTTTTGTTGAAAAAAACTAAGCATCCGCGTAGGGTGTCTGTTGCCCCCGCAATATTATAGATATAATATGTTCTTGTAATTTTCTTTGCTTAGCTCACTAACAGGCCAAAGTTTCCATTATGGGACATTGTTGTTCAAAACATAATCCCTCTTTACAAGCACGGACATACTGCAGAATAGTATGTGATACAAGGGTTGCCCCTAGAGATTTAAACAAAACATAGAATTGTAGATTTACACATAACATAGAGAGGTTAACATAACATAACTAGGCAAACATGCATCAACCAAGAGAAAATTGTCCTTAGTGTACAATGAAGGAAATGAATCAGAGGACTCTCCTGAGACAGTTTACTCTTCAGACTCATAATCCGATTCTTCTGTAGGTGGAGAAACTGGTGGATAAGTTGGTGGTGTAGGAAAAACTATGGATCTGGATCCTTGCGACATGATGTAGTTCTGAAACATGACATTCAGTGTGTTGGTGTGGTCCACAAAGAATTGGTATTGTTGCCGATGCTTCCATAGACTTTCCTTGTTCTTACGCTCAGTGTAGTCCCTTAACTCCCTGATGTATTCATGTAAATTAGAAATTGTTGGCTCGGTAGTGGGAGGTTGCATGGGAGGTTGGTGTTGAGAAGAGCTAGGTGCACCAGGTAAACTTGGGGCCTCCTCTTGACCACCTTGTTTCTCAAATGAACGGAGCATAACAAGGGTGATGGGAGATAATGGTGTTGGAGCTCCTCAAAATCAGCAGTCGGAACACTGACTTGGAGACATAATCCATAGATAAAAGAAGGATGTCTCAAGCCTCTAATCATCTTTCCTATAAACAACGAGACTATGGATTTTTCAATTAGACACCCCACATCAATAGACAAGCTGATTTAGATAGCATAATTAAGAAGTGTTCTCTCCTTAGTGACATCAGATACATGATTGGTTAGAAGCATCTTTGCAGAGATAAAGTAGCGTCATGCTCTACTTTTCAGTTTAAACTAGCCCTGTGGAAACCTATTTACTCTATCATTCCTACCCTTCCATTGGGTTCCTAGTTTGGCAAGTAGACTGAGCACAGCCTCAAGAATGGGCCCTTGCTCCAACCAAGTTGAAAATTCATCCTCATCAATATCTACTAATCCATATATTAGATTGATGGAAGAGTGATCGTAAGCACTCTCTTTCCCCACACTAGTGCTTTTAATCCTCTCAAATCTGCCTTATGTTACTCTTGATCATTTGCATAAAACTCCAGAATGACTGGCACAAGTACAACACTTGGTTGTGCTGCCAACTGTTCCTAGCTTCTGTCCCCGATCATCTCCAGAATGCTACCAAACATAAGTTGAAATCCCTACTTAAGGATGCATGACCTGTAGACAATAGAGTGACTGTAGTCTTTAGTTGCTGCCTCATTGAAAAATGTGGGCGCAATCAGCAATTTAGAAGTTCCACCCTGCCACTTTTTTGATGGACTGGCAGCTGTAACCTTTTTAGGAGGCATGATGAATTACAATCCAAGGAGGGCTGATCCCACTGCTCAACAGTCCAAAAACTTCTTCAAATCAAGCAGTTTGAAAATGAAAATGCGACCTTGTCTTCGATTGATCTTTTCTACAAACACCTTGTAGGGCACTCCAACTTTGTCAAATTTTCTTCAATGCAGGTCACTAATTTCAGAAGCACCTCATGTATACATCATTTCATTCTAACAAATTTTGAAAACCTTTGATAGTTCTGACAAACCATCAAGCGCTTGCAATGCACCACTTGCCAATACACTCCAACACCACATGAGAATGCAAGGAATAAGGAGAAACACCTACTAGGCCTGACCTTGCTCTTCAATCCCTAAAAGCCATGATGTTGAGAGAAGATAAGAGCAACTGAAAATGAGACAAGGCTTTAGGAGAGTAGAGGTTAGTTGATAGAGTGTCTTACTGTTGAGAGTGCATAACATTGAGAGTGTGTGAGTTGATGGGAGAAAGAAAGAAGATAGCTGTAGTTGAAGGGAAGGGGAGAAGAAGGGGCATTCTTAAGAAGGGAGAGATGAGAGGGTTCATTGTGTTAGGGGGCATGACAAGCAAGATGGCTTTTTATGGTCTTCAAATGGATGCACGGCCCACACTCACCTTCATGCTATGACTTGGAAATCCAAGTCGTGACTTAAGACCTGCGATTTGCACCATTGCACATGCACGACCCACTTTCATCCTCACACTGCTACTTGGAATCCCAAGTCGCAGCTTATAATCTATAGGTTGCACCACTGAATGCACATGACCCACACTCACATATAAGCCGCGACTTGGGTCACATATAAGTTGCGACTTGGAAACCCAAGTCGCAACTTATAATCTACTGGTTGAACCACTAAACACCTGTCCCACACTCACACCCATGCTACAAGTTGTAATCCTAAGTTGCGGCTTAGAATCTGCTGCCTACACCACCCCATGTTCCCTTGTCTAAGCTTTTTGGTCTTCATGTGTACTCGGACTCTCACACTGCGGCTTGGGATGTGCTATGTCCAAATTCAGCAAAAAGGCACAATGATCAGCATGCACTTACGCATGCCATTTGCCACAATTGATTAAAATAGCCACCTGCTCTATGCTGGCTATGTTTGGTATTTATATATGAGTGGATTACCTCGAATTTGTGATGGAGTGTCTTAATGCCATGGCTTCACTCATGGGTGTGTGCTACATGAGAGTGAGACTGCTAATGCCTAGTTTACGGTTTGTGGTTTGCATGATAGACCATATGTAGGTTGTTTGCATGTGTCTGACCAGCCCCTGAATAGACAACCCTACACTCTTGGCCAGCCCACACGTCCCAGGAAATCCCATTGCACTGTAAGACATCCAATACAGTTCACAATCATAATACTTTGCATATTTATTCACATATTTGAGGACACATACGATCTTTGCATTGTACCTCTAACCACCCTGCCTACCATACCGCGCAACAGTGAAACAAATCATATATGGCTGCTGCTTAGGCAACCTATTTATAGATGGCTATGTGGGTATGAATATATTCACAAACAGGTTAACCTCGATGATTTCGTGAAGATGACCCTGCTCGATCAGTGCACACTTCACACCTTCCACAGTCACATTGGACAACCCACTTCTCAACTTTGGGGGGCCTTTTCCAGATCTCCACGAAGCCTGCATATGCCTCTTGTGCCTCCACTAGAGTGGGATAAGATATGTGCATGGAGTTTTTATACCTAGCCACCTAGGAGACTACCAACACCACGTAGTATTTTCTTGGGGGCATACCTGTTAGCTGAGCAAGAGATAAGACAACCATTTTCTGTCATCAACATACAATTGATTTTGAACTAGGGAATGAGAGGAAACGTAGAGGACACATTATTGTTTGTAGTGCTTGGAGCTCCCTTGGCCCTATAACGTTAGGCCTGTAAAGACTTGTAGTAGCCATGTAAGCCCCATGCACTCCACTTTCAAGGACCTACCCACTAATATATGCCACTTGCCACCCAAAAGAATTCTTGCAAAATTACTTGTAGATTGTGCATAGGAAGCAATGGTTGCAGAGCAAGGGATGAGAAGAATGCTGCACTTCTGATCCTGAACATCCTCTTTATAGACAATAATGTAGACACATGGCTAGAGTAGGTAGCCTCCTTTGGCCCACAATGAAAAGCACCCGCAACCCAACAAAGTCAGTGTAGTAAATGATCAAATGTGCACACACTACACACCCTGCCCAACCTAGCCATTATCCAGAGCCAATATTAATATTTTAAGGATACCTGCAGTGAAGGACCTGCCCAGCATGTCACTTCACGCATGTTGTAGCTTGTGAAGATGGATCGATTACATCCCCTTACATAATGCAATGCACTTAGATATGTAGGTTGTATGCATGCCCAAAAAAGTGGTCAAAAAGTTGCTTTCGCCCATTGAAACTCACCGAACCCAACAAGCCATCTGCTTAGCACAATAAGCAGTACAAGAGTTAAACTTATCACATAGCAATGTCGATGCGACATTCCACATCCACAGCCTTGGCATATGATACAAAGAGAGTTAACACAGTTACAAGTCATTAGGGAGCAAATCCAGGTCTGTATTGTTCACCTCACTACATTAGGGAACCAAATGCATTAGATTGTTGGCCAGCTACAAGGAAGATTGTATATGCACTTATAGGATCCATGATGATTGAACCTAGCCTGGTATAGTATTGGATAATATATAAAATATGAACCCCATAGTTGCACCTACAAAAAATTAAAAATAGGTCCTAAAAACATTCCCATTTGAAGCCGCTACAGGTAATACGAAGCCATGTTGGGCTGAGGTGTGCTTACCTATCACTAATTGTTACCCCAGTATCGGTAATAATCTCAAAGCCATATAGATCGCCCTTATCAACATGGTATTGGCACAATTTTTGCACCATCCTCCCCTACAACAGACATGATATAAGTCACAAACATGGACTTTTTGTGTAAAAAAGATAACCTGATTGATGCATAATCCCATTTGCTTACCGCACATTTTTTCATTTGTTGGATTCTCTCCTTTTGGCCCTTACCACAAGGGTCCAAATAATGGAACTCACGATATTTCATGTCCATGTCGAATGCAACCCAATGGTTTCCCTCAACTAGAATAGGCACAAAGACCTATCCAAAATAATAGATCCAAAACATCTGACATAATATATTAAGCATGTTATGTAACCACAATTTAGCTAACAAGATACATGAAGACTGTACCAAGTCCACTTCCAAGATATACTAGTCATTTGATCTAATGCTAAACAATGATTGCATCTTGTCCATAATTCCCATAAGTGTTGCCTGCTGCAAAAGAGAACAAGGGTATGGACAAATGTGTATATAAGTACATCTGACTACAGGAGCAGATGAAACTAACATGCAACCCACCCCCATTGCAGAATTGAAGTAATGATGTTGTACTCCAGCAATGTGCTCTTGTTGGTGGTAAATAAGCAATATCAGGTATGCATCTAAGACCTGTCCAAATTTAGTGGTTGGCACAACTGTGTTGATGCTGCAAGGTGTAGGGCAAAATCTGAGACGGACTATGGGTGGCTACCAACTTGTGATCCTATGTTGCAGCCCTCCCTCAAGTATAAAAAGTTGCCTCTTATTACCACCAAGTGTTGCAATGTAACGAGCACAACAATTCCAAAACCCAAGTGGTTAAATTTCATGACAATTTAGTGCAATGTTATTTTCACAAAGTTAGGAAAAAAGTTAACATGTTGTGGTGCTTACCTATCATCTACCTGGCTAGTGTTTAGAGCCCACTCGACACACTTGAATTGGTCTGCTGTAGGATGCATACAATACACTTCAATCGGTTCTCGGTGGGCTTTGGTTGTTGTCTAGTATGAGTTATTAGCATTAGTTGGATAGAGAACAATATTTAAGGGATTAGCAGTAAATACTCTGAGGTTGGTATGATTGCACCTTGAGCCTCATTTCTTCTGTGATGGCTTATAAAATTGTTTAGTGGTGAACTTCCAAACCAAAGGTGGGGTTGGCTGACTAGAAATTGGAGACGAAGTAGGAATTTGCCATTCCACATTTCCCTAGGCTTTCAAATGCCCGGTAGGAGGCCTGGATAGATTATACCCATCACCTGAGTTTTGCTCTTTTCCTAAAGCAGGCTTGGCCATTCTCTCTACAACCCTTATGCTCATTGCAATCATGTGACTGATTCTCTATACCCATATACGCATGTTACTAGTTACAACATTTGAATATCAAAGTACATAAAGTCATTCCTAACTTCCTAAGACTACCTCTACTACTACCTTAAGTGCTTCGTAATGTTCATCACTTTTTTGCACTTGATCTATTATTTACATTCATTGTTCCTGCATTACCAAATCCCCATAACTGAATCTCCTTTATTACTGGCCAAAATTTACTCCTACTAAAGCAAAACCTAAGCACTTACAAACTTACCTTTGTAGCAACCCACAGCTTCTGTAATGACTTCATCATTTCAGCTACACCTCATGGCAGTAGTGCATCATCGATGTTATACTCTGGATCAGATGCCATTAGTTGTCAAGAATTGTCAACAGAGGATGACTCTCGCCTAACGCAAAGCAAGCAATCATCAATAGAGGATGACTCTCTCTTCTCACCCAATGCAAAGCAAGCAACCTCTCAATAGAGGATAACTATCGCCCAAAGCAAAGCAACGAAGCTTAAAGTCAACCCTTGCAGATGCCTGGGTAAAGGCACTATTGAATTTAGTTGTTGTGACAATAAGTGCTCCCATTAGTTGCCGGGATGAATGCAGGTGCAAAACAGACGCTACACTCGACACTAAAGGCAAGTGTTGCCCTAGCAGGGGAGTGCGCCTATTCCGTTACTCAATTAGGTCCCAGATATTAGTGCAACTAGTTGACTATCTCAACCAGCTCTTTACAGCCATGAATTTTCCACGTGAAGTAGCCCACCACCATATTGACGGTGGGAATGTTGCTGGAAAAATTATACGATTTGGATGAATCTGCAACTAGTATGTGCCAATTGGACAAATTGAAATCATATTTTCCATGTTTAGGTGGATGACCTAACGAAACAGATATTTTCATAGGGTGGTGAAAATGATTTTTTTAATTTCAATTCTAATGCAAAAAATTATTAAAAATATATTTCAAATAACAAAGAAAGAAATTGAAATGATAAAGGTGGTGAATAGGCTTGATTGGCTAATTAGGAATGAAAGAAATTGCAAAGCAACTTAATTTATTTTTATTCATAATGTAAACAATAATAGAAAAAATAGAGAAAATTTAATTATACACAATCTTACAGTAAAGGGTTAAAATTTTTATTTACATGAATATTCCACAAGAAGCATCAAAGAAAAAATTAAAATGCATAACTGTTTTGCGCTGAACCAGTCAAATTGATGTGAGGAGTATGCGAGATGACCAAGAAATTACACGTTGAAAATTCCAATTCCCACATACAACACATCAGAGTATGCTTGATTGGCTAATTGGGAATGAAAAAAATTCAAAGCCAAATAATATATTTTTATTGATGATATAAATAATAAAAAAACAATATTCTTAATTATTATATGCAAGTTTACAGAAGGGGTTAAAATTTTTATTTTCTTCCCTATAAAATGGTTTATCATCTTATTTGTGTGTAGGTGGATGACTAAATGAGACAAATATTTTTATTTCAATTCTAATAGAATAAATTATAAAAAATTTATTTCAAAATAAATATGTTTACCCTATAGAAAAAAAGATTTTTTGCATATTTCAAATTTGCCCGTCAAACATCAAGGCCCATCAGGTTCTTTCCATTAAGCCCTGTCAAGCTTGATCAAGCCTAATCAAGCTTCATCAAGTTCCATCAACGTCCATAAAAGCCCATCATGGTCGATAAGAAAGTGGTCACGAAGCCATCAAGCCCCGTCAAATTCCTCATGAAAACCCATCAGTACTCATCAAGGTCCATAAAACTAAGGTGACCCATCAAGCCCTATCAAGTACCATCAAGGTCTGGATGGGCTACCCATCAATCTAAGTTAAGGCCCATTTGGATTGCTCGTCAAGCTTTGTCAAGGGCCATCAAGGTTCGTCAAGGTCTATCAAAGTTGGTCGGACTAAAACATTTTATGGGCTTCATCAAGGTCCATCAAAGTCCAAAACAATGGGCCTATATAACCGGTAAAGGATTTTCCATTAACATACAGGCCCGTATAGCTTGGTATAGGTCCATTGGTCAAATGCAATCAAGCAGCAAATGTGCAGTGAATGGTGCTAATGATTTCCATGGTTTGCCTTGATTTTTCTACCTATAAATTATAATTTTTAATAAAATGTCCACCAAGGGATTTTAAATGGTTTCTCCTATAAGATCAATGGATCCAATTGCCATTTCCAATGGCCAAATTATGTCAAATGGATTGAGAGTGCATTTTAAATGGTGCTACTAGATTCACCATACCCAACCATTCCCATGCTTTCAGTGCCATACAACTGTGTGCTCATCCACACCATACCTCACTCAAATATCTTTAGTAATGGATTTAAAATTAAATGCGAAAGTAATTTGTCCCCTCTAAAAGAACTTCCTAATGCATTTGAAGTGTCATTTAACAAGATTAAGCAATCATCCAATAGATATTGTTCATTGTATACAAATGTTCCAGATGGGATGCCTTTTTTTTTCAATTCAGTTGCATAATCACTTTTCTAGATAAATAATACAACTAATCAATGTATCAGATTTTCGAAGTCTACATGAATAGTGCTATATAGACATGAGCAATGTACGCATGAAGATGCATCCTAGAGCACCCTCCCACCACCTACCTCAACTCATGTAAATTCCCCATTCATACACACATAAAGGAATTGATGAGGATACCCATGCTTCTAAATCCCCTACGCTGCTAATGCTTGTAGTGTATCTGGTCCCGATAAGAAAATATAGCATGGTACCGGTACTTCTACCACCATAGAATTATCGAAACTTTTTGCGTGTCCTACAAGATTAATAAGTAGGATTCAATCTATTAATTATTTTTTACTCTTAATTTAGTAAATTTAGGCTGGGGTGTATGTACTAGAAATTTTTGTGGCTTGTGTTGTGGGAAGTTAAGCTTCGTTGAAGAAATAATATTATATTTTTGAAATTTTATAGATTAAATTAAAAGAAAAATTTTATAAGAGGACTATAAGAACTATTATAATTTATGGGATAACATGACAAGTAATAAAAAATAATACACATATAAAATGAATATAATTGAAATAAAGATGTTAAAATAATGAGCCATGAGACAAGAAAAGGTAAAATTATAAATAAAGTAATATAATGTAGCCTAAAAATAAAATTAATAGATAATAAAATAAAGAAGGTAAATTTATAAGTGGTTTGGTTTGTATAAAGCATAGACTAGAAATTATAGTAGTTGAAAAGCAATATATACATATATATATATATAGAAAATCATAACATCACTCAAAAAAAAAAAAAAGAAAAGAAAAGAAAAGAAAAGACTAAAAAATACAAGGTTGGAAGTCACTATGAAAAGCATGTAAATGGTTAAACTTACCGAAGACATGACCAAAGATCAACTAGAGTAACACAACAAAAACTATGTAGATGACCTCTTGGAAAACAACTTAGGATGATGATGAATATTATAGGAAAAAGTGTTAAGGTTTATATTTTCACATCTTGAAATCATCTACAATATTTATTTCTATTAAGATAAATTACCCCTCTTTGTATATATCAAATAGGCAATCACGAATTCTAATTAACATAAATCAATCATCTACAAAATGAAACCCACAAATACACAAAAAAATTTACATGGAAAACCCATAAATATGTAAAAAAAAATTATATGTAAAACCTCTCAATGTAAAGTAGAAAAACAAATGACCTAGTCAAATTTGGATTTGTTTAGACCTTAAATAGATTCGAATAGAACATGGAATCTTTATTGAGATGGACAGCACCTTGATTATTACAATGTAGATTCTACTTCTCTTGTTTTATACCTAGCTCTTTGAAAAAAAATCATTCATAATAATTTCCTTAATTACTTCAGTAATGGCAATGTACTCTACTTCAGTAATAGATCATGCAACCTATTTCTATAATTTAGACTACTATAATATTGCTTCTCCTACAAATATTACCAAGTATCCTAAAGTAGATTTTCTAAAGTCAGCATCATTAACCTAATTTGTATCTATGAATGCCTCAAGCATAGGTTTACTGATACCAAAACATAAAGAAGTTCTAGACATACTTTGAAGATACCTGATAATCCATTTTACTACTTTCTAAAGTTCTTTGCCTAGATTTGCGAGAAATGACTTACCACACCAACTACATAGGCGATATTTTCTTATGCTCAACTTTCTAATGCTCTTTGCCTTGTACATATTATAACATACATCAAACTATCCATGACCAATGTATAAGACACATTTTTCATCTCTTTTTCATCTTGTTTACTTAAAGGGCATTGTTGAGAACTCAATTTGAAGTAACCTATAAGTGGAGAACAAACTAGTTTCACCTTGCTCATGTTGAATTTTTCTAACACTTTTTTGATATCTCTCTCTTAAGATAACCAAAGCATTCCATTTTTCTTGTCACTAATAATCTTCACACCAAAGATTTGATTAATCGACCTCAAATCCATCATAACAAAAGATCTACTTAATTGATTTTTTTGTCTTTTAATCTTACTAGCCTCATGATCAAAAATCAACATATCATCCACATAAAAAGTAAGGAGATGATAAAATAATTAGCTAATATTTTTCACAAATATGCGAGGGTCAAAAGTAGTTTTACCATACTGATTTTGTCTGATGAAAAATTAAAATTTATTGCACTACCGTCTAGGTGCTTGTTTAAGTCCATATAAATTCTTTTTTAAACTTTATGTAAATTTCTTCCTCTAAGTCATCATGAAAAAAAGCAATTTTTACATTAAGATGCTCAGTTTCTAATTCATTTTAGCTTCTACACCTTTTTTCTTACCTCATAGAGTTCATCTTCATCATAGGTGAGAAAATATCATAACAATCAATACCTTTTTTTTTACCTAACCCCTTTACAACGAATCTTGCCTTGTACCTTAACTATAAGCTATTTTCTTTTTATTTCAACCTGAAGACCCACTTATTCTTTAGTGCTTTCTTCCCTATAGGTAGCTTTACTAGCTTATAGGTGTAATTCTCATACAAGGAACTCATTTTCTCTAATATGACTTTTATCCACTCCTTTTTCTATTTATATGACATTGGTTCTTAGTAGCTTTTGTATTTTACTTTTATTAGTGAGCGTCATATATTCATTAAGAGGATATATTAGAAAAGATGATATTGTCATGTAGACCTTTTTAGTTGAAGCTTATTTGTGGTTCTAAAGAGGCTTACTCTATTGGTCCCATTTATTAGGTATCTGAAGGGGGGGGGGGGATTGAGCTTTTAAAAATTATAGTCAAATTAAAATGAAGTGCTGAAACTAAAAAGAATAGACCACGCAATACATAGACAAGGATATTTTTATAGTGGTTCAGCCCAACCTGGTACATATTTTGCTCTTTGAGTCACTCTTTGCCTTCTTTGCTATACTCAGGTTCCACTAATACCTATTGATTTTTCAAGATCACCAACAAACTTATACAGACAGTAAGTCTCTCTACTTGCAAAAGTAAATAGAAATAAAACTTGTACTAGTATATGCCTCTGCTTAGATTGATTGTATAATGATTGAATGCAACAATCAATAAATGAATAAAGTAATTAAAACTAATAATATCAAACTCCAGAAAGTTGAAGATGTTTGAGCTTTGAACGCAGATCAGCAATCAGTACATTGGAGTTGTGAAATCTTGGATGAAAACTTGGGCAGAAGCAAATGCTCTGTTAATGTTCTTTTCTTATTTGATTAACTTTTATTACTTTCCTTGAATGGTTTCTCATTTCTCCTTTTATACTAGATTTTGAGATCTGTATGTTGGAGAAGATGACATTCATTAAATGTGAGCAAATTTTGAAGATTTTTTGATCATTGAAACATTATCCCAGCTTCATACTATTTTGAATAAGTACATCCAAAATGGGCAAAGACCGCTTCGTCTGAAACTAGCACTACTAGACATTGTTCGCAGTTTTGCACTGTCTGAAATAACTTCGAACTGAGAGAAAGCTTCGTGTGAACAATTTGAATTGGCTTTATCCAAAATACTCTAGTCTGTCTTAAATAAAATCTTAGACTGACTGAAGCGATGAGAAACACATAACCGCATGTCCGAGCTTTGGCTTCTTCCAAAATTAGTTTGACATTGTCCGAAATAAAATTTTTTTTAATGTCTAATTGGTTTTGCTATATCTGAAGTGGTTCCGCTACATCTGGAAAATGGTTTCACAATGCCTAAAGCATCGTTTACATCCTAACTTGGGCATTTGGTCTTGTTTACTTCTGCATCATGCTTCAACACTCTTGAAGTATGTCCAAAGCTAGTCTTTAAAGCTTGTTTGGTGCCAGACATATCTTTCAACTGTAGATATAGCCTTGGGTGCTTGGATCTTGCTTCTAAAACTTTTCAAACATTGTTCCAGACATTAAGCTTCTGTCTACATCTTTCATCTTTTAACACTTTGAACTTTTTCATGTCCTGAGTTTCATTCCCTATGATTTTAGTCTTCTAAGTTCAGTGTCATTCTTTTTCTTGAGTAGTTACGTTTTCTTCTTTAATAAACAAAATATGGATCTTTGTCTCTTATATAGTCTTGAATGCATTGTCCACTTTACTGAAGTTATTTCCCTAATATTTGTACACTTATTACTGCACACTTGGGAAAACAGTCAGTAGCTAACCATTCACTTATATGATTTTGCTCATCATCAAAACTTAATTGGTTAATTATATCATCATCAAAATCAAACCAAGTAAATGAGATTTGATTCAATATTCTCCCCACTTTTTATGATGATAAAACATTTAAATGAATTATCTTTCAAAAAGATAAAACATATAATATAAATATACATGGGAACTAAACATAAATAATTAATTCATAACAAAATATACATTGCTCCCCCTGACTAAGTGCATGTCTAACATGATTTTTTAATAGCTCCCCCTGAATAAATGCACTTAAATTCACTCTAATTCTACTATTTCTACTATCTCTCTCTCTTTGTCATAATAAAAAGGCACAATAGATGAGAGTGATATAAATAATATTAACAGGAGGTTGAAAATAATTAACAGCAAAAAGCATATCCATGTCATGGGCAATATTCAAACATTAGAAAAAAGACATTGAAGGAATTGTAGAATATGTAACAACTATAAAGAAAATGTATATTTCATTGATGAAAGTATGAGGTATATAATGTACAATCACAAACATTTATGAATACAAAGAGAAGTATAAACAATAATGAAATTATATACAACATAGAGAAAGAGAGAATGCATAAAGGAGAATGCAGTAGTTATTGGGTAGGTTTGGGTTGGGGTTTTTTAAAGAAAGCCTTTGGTCTTCTGAAAGACACTTGTGAGGTTGTTTTAGCTATGACCATGGTTAATAGGATAGATTCTACAATGGTTGACTGAATAGGTATGATTGTTGGGGGAATGAGAGGAGGAATGATTTTAAGGCAAGCTAAATTAGTAGGATTGAGCAACTCAAGGTAAGTTGGAAGTTGGTTTGCTTAAAGCTCTTGGTTGTTTGAAGCAACCCTACGAAGGTATTCCTCTTAGTTTAAGATGATTGGACAAGGTTGGAAAGGCCTATATGGAGGATATTTTATTTTACGAGGATGTTTAGGGGTAGGAGGTTTGAGTTTGCATGAAGGAAGTTTGAACTTTTGGAGAGGAGGATTGGATTTGGAAGGAAGAGTTTTAGATTTGGAGGTTGGCTTAGATGAAGACTTGGGTAAGGATAAAGGTTGAGGAGCTGAAGTGGAAGATGGAGCAATGAAAGATGAAGGTTTAGAAGTGGTAGAAGGAGGAACTTTTGAGGTTGTGGGTTTAGATTTAGAAGGAGGTTTGGTAGATTGAAGATCTTTAGGAGGAACAATAATTCTCAGTTTTTCCCTATATTCTAGATTTGTAAGCTCTGGTTAAGAGGAGGGTAAACCTAAGAAATAAGCATGAAAATGCATATTCCTATGCTCTAAGTACACATCTTTTGTAAGATAGTTGAAATTAGAATCAGTTATGTCTAAAACAGCATGAAAGTCAAGCCCTGGTTGATCTGGCTTAATGGAGATGGAAGGATTAGGCTGGGACTTTAGAACTAGTCTAGATGAGGAAAGTGGAAGGTATATTTTTAGATATTTATTTATATATTGGTCAACAACTAGGGGAGGTTTATACTTGAAACCTTTGGGAAAAGGTTCCTTTAAAATGGTGATGTTGATAGCAATGAATTCAAGATCTTCAAAATCTGAGAATGGAAGATCCAGAGGAGTGAAGAATGCTTTTTGAGCTTGTAGAGTAAAGACTATGTTTTTATTTACATCCTGTCTGGCTTCAATTTCTTCATTAGTCATTCTTATTTTCTTAGGGAGTCTCCTAGAACCTATATGTGTGGAAGACTGAGTGAGAGGAGTTTCAACTGGGACTACTAACATGGGGGGAAAGATGTGAGATCTATGAGATTTGGAATGGGCTGAGAGTTCTGTGATGACAAAACTTCTATTTGGTGGAGGAATTGAAGATTTAAAAGTGAAGCACTTTAGAGTGAGGATGGCTTAAGAGCGAGGAAGAGGAGATTGAGAAATTGGAGGAGGAGGAGTGGTAGATTGAGTGGATGGGAGTGGAGGAGGAGATGATTAACTAGAAGGAGGAGGAGATGGGAGTTTCTGAGGAGAAGATGGTTGTGGAATTTGAACAAGAGTGAAGGAAACGAGTTGAATAATAGGTTATGAGGGAGGAGAAGGTTTCTTAGGAGGGGATTTTCTAGACCTAAGATAAGGAAGTTTAGAAAGTGCAATCTCTAATTCAAAGACAGAAGAAACAGGATCAGTTGAGAAGGAGGAAGACTGAGAGGAGGACTGAGGAGATTGATGTGGAGTTATGACAAGACGTGGAGAAGTATGAGATGTGAGGTGAGGAGAAAGAGGGGTAGGTAGAGGATGTGAGGGTAAAGAATGAGTGGACCTAATGGGTGAGACAAAGTTTGGGATCATGAATAGGAGAGGATGGAAAGGAGATTTGGGTTGGTTTAGATTGAGTTCTACAAGACTCAACCAAGGTGACTAGTGTATCTAGCTTTTGATTCACTGATTCCTCAATCTTGTCCATCCTATGGTTGATGGAGATTTCTAGCCTAGGGAGCCTGGCCTCAAGGATCTAAAGAATGGGATGAGTTGGTGGAGAGAAATGAGTTATTCTAGGTAGAGATGGGGTTGTTGTTGCTGTAAGAACTTCTTCTCTCATTTCACTTTCTTCTTTTAGATGTACATCTTCTCTTCTTCTTCCTTCTTCTTTTGAAATCTCTTCTTCTCTTATCTCTTCTGCTCTTGCAGATTCTTTTGCAACTCTGACATCTTCTTCTCTTATTTCTTCTCTTCAATAGGAGGAATAAGTTCTTCTACTCTTCCTATTTCTTCTTCTCTAGTTGGGGGCATAGCTACTTCTTCTCCCCTAGCTATCTTTTGTCTTCTTTTCTCTTCTTCTTCTACCCTATCTTCTCTTGCTCTTTTAGATGGCTTGGGCTTCCTTGCCCTTTCTAAAATCCATCCATCTAAAGTTTCAGTGAGGCCCATCTTCTTCAAAGTAACTTCAATTATTTCATCTGACTTTTTTAAAGTCTTCTCCTTCTTCAAATGACAAGTCTATCATTGCTCTCCTTAGAAAATTTCTTAAGATCATTCCATAAGGAAGAGGGAACCTTTTTGTGGATTTGACTTGGTACAAATGATCTGAAATTGTTTTGGCCAAATCTAGTTTCTTCTTATTCTTTAATGCCCAAAGCACTTTGGCATCTCTCTCTGATATATTCTCTCTACTGCCAATCTTTAGATAAATATTATTGCTAAGGAGAATGTGGGCTAGCTTAAGATTTACATCTAGATAGCTGGGTGTAAACTGTTTACTTTATCTCCAATTTCTTCACTAGCTAGTTCTAAAAATAATTTAGCTCTAGTTTCAACCCACTCAAATCCTTGTCTCTCAACCACAAGTAGATTCAAGCATTCCCTAATTCTTTTAGAAGATAAGTCTATCTCTTTATCTCCTATCCATGACTTCTTAGTTTTAGAATCATAGTTGCATAATAGGATTTTTGTCATTCTAGAATAACATTTGTACTTGAAATTCATGAAATCGATCCTACCTGGAAGTTGATCCATCTATAAACTTCTAGGTTTACATGATTCTCTCAGAAAACTTCAAAATTAAATGTTCTTCCCTTTAATAGCTTCTTCTTCTCATAAGAATCCAAAAACTTGAGGTAAACTGATTCACCTTTTTTGAAAATTACATCTTTCAAGCTGTCACTGTTTAGCCTTCTTCTTTGAGACAGAGGCATTTCCTCTAGTTCTCATTTCCTCACCTTCTTCCTGATTTAGCAAGTATAATCTCCACTGACATATCTGCCTCACTCAAACTGGCCATTTGCAGCAGTAGGGATTTAGGGTTTTAAGGGGTTTTGGATTGAAAAGAGGAAAAATGGATTTGGGGATTCTTTGGAGCAAAGAGTGAAGGATTTTGAAATGGAGAAGTAGTAATGGAGGTTCGAGATGGAAGAAAATGGTTTGAATGTAGCGGGAACTCGAATCGCCTTCTTCCGAAGAGGAACTTCAGACACAAAGAGATAAGAATGATGTTCAGTCTGGAATGGGGTTTTAAGGAATCCTTGTTACTGCTCTAGGGTTTTAGAATTTTTGGATAGAAGGAAGAACTTTCATACAATCTTAAATTTTATTTTTAGATGATGTGGATTGAAATACGCATTGCTCAAGATAAAGTGCAGAAAGTTCTCTAAAATTAAATGAATAAAATGCTGTCTAAAACAACTCAACATGAAATTACCTTTTTTTGTTGGTCTTATGCTTAATGAGGTGGAGGTCAAGGTCTTTCTCAAGGCATTGTTCTCTACCTTGACCTGCTCAAGTTCATTAATGGTAGATTTATCATTCTTGAGCATATCATTCTCATCTTTCAGTTTGGAGCATTCATTAGTCATTCTAAATAGCTCCTTTTTGATCTTCTTATATTTGAATTTTAAGGCCTTGAAGAAATCATATAAATCTTCTAGAATTTCTTAAAAATTGGAAGTTTTAGTTTCTGAAAATACTCATTATCATGAATAGCTATGAAGCTGATGGAAATGATTTTTTATCCTTCAGCTTTACTTGAATTTTTAGGTATTGAGCTTTCTAATTTCTCCCTTTCCTGTATAAGAATGTTAACTTTGGTCCTTTGGACCTGATTAGTTTTTTCATAAATAATCTCCAGATTTTCTCAAATATCTTTAGTAGAATCGCACATGGAGATTTTCTCAAACTCTAAAGGAGATAATGCATAATCAAGGCAATTTTTGGCCTTGACATATTTTTCTATGGCTTGTATGTCCTCTGGGGTATATCTATCCTTACTATTGAGGACTACCTTGCCATTTTCAATGATAAGCCATAACTAATAATCTATGGCTATTATGAAATTTTTCATCTTCATTTTTCAAGACCCATAATCAGTGTCATCAAAGTATGGAGGTCTAGAAGTGGATTGTCCCCTTGCAAATATATCGTGAAACATGTTTGACATCGGGATCTCTTCAAAAGTTAAAATACTTAGTGATTAAGAATACCTAGTAAAGCTCACTCTGATACCACTTATTAGTCCCCTTTAGGAGGTAGCTCCAGAGAGAGACGGGAGGTGGG
>JAYJMB010000652.1:0-17725 GCA_036873735.1 Pouteria campechiana | reverse complement strand
ATCAAATAGGTGCAAAAGATGAAGTATTAGGTGCAAAAGATGAAGTATTAGGAGAATAAAATATGACATTTTGCATTTTCATCACTCTACAATCCACCCCAACTAAATCTTTATCATCTTTATAGACATCTCCATATTCCAAAATCTTGTTTCATTATTTTGAAACTGAGTTTGTGTTGATTGGATAAAAATATGCATAGTCTGTTTAAGAGTGGGCTTCTTTGGTTGAAATGAAGTTCCAGCTTAATTCTGATTATGATTGTTATTCTATGAAATATTTGGATGACTTCTCCAACCAACATTATAAGTATATGAATCTTGATCATTATGCGGTTGCTGGTTGTAGAAGTTCATCACATTGGCTTGTCCCAAAAAATCCATAAAACATTGAATTGAAGGACAAACATAGTGTGATGAGCAGAAATACCATAAATTGTACATACCTCACTAGGAATAAGTTGTTTTTGGTTCATCATCATGGATCACAACATCTTCATTTGTTTTGCAAGCTCATACACCTACATTGCAAGTTTAGTGTTAGAATTCACTTCATACATACCCCTAGACCTAACTCTAACACTTTTCTGTTGTGAATTTGCCCCAAGTATCTCGTACAGATCATAAGTTTCCTCCGAGGACTTCTCTTACAATGCTGCTACTACAACATTATTAACCATGGCTTGACATGGTTATGTCAATCCATCATAGAAAAATTAATTTAGCAACTCTAAAGAACAATGATGGTGAGGACATTGAATAAATAATACTTTAAATCTTTACCAAGCCTCATGGAATGCCTCACCTTCCATTTGAGCAAAAGTTGCTATCTTACCTCTTAGCTCTACAGTTTTAGTATAAGAATAAAATTTGCCAATAAACTTATTATAAACTACATCCCATGTGGTTAATGAACTAGGAGCCAATGACATGAACCAAAATTTTGATTCATTCTTCAAGGTGTATGGAAAATATCTCATATGCAACTAATAATCTGTAAGTCCCTGCAAAGGAAAAGTCTGTATAGTACCGTAAAAATCATGTATACAAATTAAAGGATCTTCTACAATAATACCATGAAAATAAAGAAGCATATTAAAGTGTATATATTTTAGCTTGTAATTTATAGCATTATCATCTAAAACAATGCATTAAGTGATATCCTAATATTAGGGCATTCAAACTCCTTCATCAACTATTCTGCTTATTGAGCCACCTTATTTTCCATGTTTTCTTCCATCTGCTCTTCTTCTTCTTCTTTGCTTATGCTCTCTGTCTCTTTTTCAACCTTGTCAATGCAATTTTTTGGGGGTAATAACATAGGATTCAACAATCACCTTTTGTGCATCCACAACTCTTCAACACAAAGAAGGAAGAACTAAACAACTAAAAATCCTAAAGAAACAAAAATACAATGAAGTAAAAAAAATTATATCTAAATTATTTGAATCAATCTAAAATGACTCCCCGACAATGGCGCCAAAACCTTGATGGTCAAATTCTAATTCCTTGCAAGTTCATGAGTCTATAGCAGTATAGTGTGCAAGAACAAGGGTCAATCCCATAAAGAATTGATCAAACTAATTCAATTAGATCTAGTTACTAAAACAAAGATAGTCCTAAATCAACAAAATGAGACGAAAACTAAATAAATGTAAATATACTTATAAAATTAAATAATATAATAGAAAAAATGAGTAATATAAAAGGAGATTTCACAGGTTGTAAGAGTCTAGAGATCCGATTGCCCCCTTCACTAAAAAATAAAATAATCCATCCATGTAACTACCCTAACATGCATCTAAACATAGGTTTTTGTCATTTGGATTGTGAAAGAAGATGGAAACCTATGTTATTATGATTTTTGGAGAATGCATGAATATTTGAGGCTGAATTCTTATGCTAAGGAAGAAGAAATGCCAAAAGTCAAAGGTAAACCACTCTTTCCACCCGATTTTATGATTTTTGTTGCTCGGGTTTCATATCCCAGCTCGTTAGCAGTGATTTTGGAGAAATGGAATGAATTGTGATTTGATTCATGAGGAAAATGATTAATTTGAAAATTATAATATTTTTGAAGTGATTTGGTCATAGAGATTCCATTAAGTTGCTACATATAAACCTAAGTGACTATTAATAAGGGGATTTCATGTTTAGGGTATTTGATTCAAGAATTAATTGAGTTAAAGGCTTCATAAGCTTGTTTTGATAGTTAGTTCCATATTTATTATGTTGTGTCATGGATGGGTATTGATGGAGAAGAAATTCCCTTGATATGGGCACCGCGGTGCTGGTCAGTAGTTAAGTTGGTGGAGCCTTTTTAACACCCATTTTTGTGCTTTTTTTCTATTTTATCTTCTTCCTTTTCCTTCCCATGCCCAAACCCTTTACCCTAGCCTACTTCATGCCTCATTTCTTACCCCTTTGCTAAACATAAAATGATTTATGCATTAGCATGCATCTAAACTTAGATTTTAGCCATTTGGATAGTGGAAGAAGATGGAAACCCATCTTACGGTGATTTTTGGAAGATGCTTGAAGAGTTGAGGCCAAATTCTTATGCTAAAGAAGAAGCAATGCCCAAAGTCAAAGGTAAAATACTCTTCCCGTCTCGATTTCATGAATTTAGTTGCTAGAGTTTCATCTTTGGCTTGTGAGTAGTGATTTTGGGGAAATGGCATGAATTATGATTTGATTCATGGGGGAAATGATTAATTTGTTAATTATAATCTTTATCAAGTGATTTTGTCCTGTAGATTCCATTAGGTTGCTACGTAGAAACCTAAGTGACTATTCAAAAGGGGATTTCATGTGTAGGGTGTTTGACTCATGAACTAAGTGAGTTAAAGGCTTAATGATCTTGTTTCGATAGTTAATTCCATATTAATTATGTTGTGTCATGGATGGGTATTGATGGAGAAGAAATTTCCTTGATGTGGGCACTATGGCAATGGTTGATAATTAAGTAGGTGGAGACTTTTTAATGCTAGTTTTTGTGCTTTTTTTCCATTTTATCTTTTTCCTCTTCCTACCCATGCCCAAACTCTTTGCCCTAACCTCCTCCATGCCTAATTTCTTGCCTCTTTTGCTGAAAAAAAAAATGATTTATGTGAGTAACTATTCTAGCACGTATCTAAACTTAGGTTTTAACCATTTGGATAGTGGAAGAAGATGGAAACCCATCTTACTACAATTTTTGGAGGATGCATGAAGATTTGAGGCTGACTTCGTGTGCTAAGGAAGAAGCAATGCTCAAAGTCAAAGCTAAACTACTCTTCCCCACCCGATTTTATGATTCTAGTTGCTCAGATTTTGTACCCTAGCTCGTGAGCAGTGATTTTGGGGAAATGATATGAATTATGATTTGATTCATGGGGATAATGATTAATTTGTTAATTATAATATTTTTGAAGTGATTTGGTCATGGAGATTCCAATAAGTTGCTATAAAGAAACCTAAGTGATTGTTGGAAAGGGGATTTCATGTGCAGCATGTTTGATTCAACTCAATTAGCTTTTCTCGATTGTTAATTCTATATTAATTATGTTGTTTCATGGATGGGTAATGATGGAAAAGAAATTCCCATGATATGAGCACTGTGGTGTGGGTCAGTGATTAAGTCGGTGGTCGACTTTTAATGCCCATTTTCATATTTTGTTTTCAATTTTATCTTCTACCACTTCCTCCTTATTCCCAAAGCCTTTATACTCGCCTCCTTCTTGCCTAATATCTTGTCCCTTTTGCTAAAAAATAAAATAATTTATGCATTTAATAACCCTAGCACACATCTAAATTTAGGTTTTAGCCATTTGGACAGTGGAAGAAGATGGAAACCCATCTTATTGTGATTTGTGGAGGTTGGATTAAGATTTGAGGCCAAATTCTTGTGCTAATGAAGAAGTAATGTCCAAAGTCTATGGTAATCAACTCTTTCCCACCCAATTTCATGAATTTAATTGCTCGGGTTTCATACCCCAGCTTATGAGCAGTTTTTTAGGTAAATGGCATGAATTGTGATTTGGTTCATGGGGGAAATGATTTAATTATAATATTTTGAAGTGATTTGGTCATGAAGATTCCATTTGGTTGCTACATAGAAACCTAAGTGATTGTTCAAAATGGGATTTCATGCGCAGGGTGTTTGATTCATGAATTAATTGAATTAGAGTCTTAATTAGATTATTTTGATAGTTAATTCCATATTAATTATGTTTTATCATGGATGGATATTAATCAAAAAGAAATTCGCTTGATATGAGCACCGCCACACTGGTCTATGGTCAAGTCAGTGGTCGACTTTTTAACACCCATTTTTGGGCTTTTTTCCATTTTATCTTGTTACTCTTCCTCGCCATGCTGAAAACCTTTGCCATAGCCTCCTTCATGCCTAATGTATTGCCCATTTTGCTAAAAAAATGATTTATGCATGTAACTACCCCAGCAAGTATCTAAAATTAGGTTTTAGCCATTTGGACAGTGGAACAAGATGGAAACCCTTCTTACTATGATTTTTGAAGAATGCGTAAAGATCTGAGACCAAATTCTTGTGCTAAGGATGAAGCAATGCCATAAGTCCAAGGTAAACAAATTTTTCCCACATGATTTAATGATTTTAGTTGCTTGGGTCTAATACCCTAACTCATGAACAATAATTTTGGGAAATGGCCTAAATTGTGATTTGATTCATGGGGAATATGATTAATTTGTTAATTATAATGTTTTTGAAGTGATTTGGTCATGGAGATTCCATTAGGTTGCTACATAGAAACCTAAGTGACTATTGGAAAGGGGATTTCATGGGTAGGGTGTTTAATTAATGAATTAATTGAGTTAAAGGCTTCATTACCTTGTTTCAATAGTTAATTTCATAATAATTATGTTGTACATGGATGGATATTGATGGAAAAGAAATTCCCTTGATATGGGCACCGCAACACTAGTTTATTGTTAAGTCGGTTGTCAACTTTTTAACGCCCATTTTTGTGCTATTTTTCTATTTTATCTTCCTCCTCATCCTCCCCATGCCCAAACCATTTGCCTTAGCCTCCTTCATTCCTAATGTCTTGCCATTTTTGCTAGTTTTTGCTAAAAAAATGATTTATGAGCGTAACTACCCTAGCACCCATCTAAAATTAGGTTCTAGCCATTTGGATAGTAGAAGAAGATGGAAACCCATCTTATTGCTATTTTTGGAGGATGCATGAATATTTGAGGCTGAATTCTTGAGTTAAGGAAGAAGCAACACCGAAAGTCAAAGGTAAACCACTCTTTCCCACCCGATTTCATGATTTTAGGTGCTCGGGTTTCATACCCCAACCTGTGAGTAGTGATTTTGGAAAAATTGCATGAGTTGTGATTTGATTCATGGGGGAAATGATTATTTGTTAATTATAACATTTTTGAATTTGATTTGGTCATGGAGATTCCATGAGGTGGCTACATAGAAACCTAAGTGATTTTTGGAAAGGCGTTTCATGTCTAGGGTGTTTGATTCATGAATTAATTGTGTTAAAGGCATAATTAGCTTGTTTCGATAGTTAATTCCATATTAATTATGTTGTATCATGGATGGGTATTGATGGAAAAGAAATTAAATTGATATGAGCACCGAGGTGTTGGTCAGTGGTTAAGTCTGTGTTTGACTTTTTAATGAACATTTTCATCCTTTTTTCTCCATTTAATCTTCTTCCTCTTCCTCCCCATGCCTAAAACCTTTGCTCTAGCCTCCTTCATGCCTAATTTCTTACCCACTATGTAAAAAAATAAAATGATATATGGGTGTAACTACCCATGCATGTATCACTTAGGTTTTGCCACTGGGATAGTGGAAAAAGATGGAAATGCGTCTTACTATAATTTTTGGAGAATGCATAAAGATTTGAGGTTGAATTCTTGTGTTAAGGAAGAAGCAATGCCCAAAGTCAAAGGTAAATCACTCTTCACACCCCCGCCTAGATTTCATGATTTTAGTTGCTCGGGTTTAATACCCCTTCTCCTAAGCAGTGATTTTGGGGGAATGGCATGAATTATGATTTATTAATGGGGGAACAATTAATTTGGAAATTATAATAATTTTGAAATGATTTGATCATGGAGATTCCATTAGGCTACTATATAGAAGCCTAAGTGACTATTGGAAAGGGGATTTCATGTGTAGGGTGTTTGATTCATGAATTAATTGAGTTAAAGGCTTAATTAGCTTTTTCAATAGTTAATTCTATATTAATTATGTTGTGTCATGAATGGGTATTGATGGAGAAGAAATTCCCTTGATATGGGCACCGTGGCCCTGGTCTGTAGTTAAGTCAGTTAAGACTTTTTAACACCCATTTTCATGCCTTTTTCCATTTTATCTTCTTCCTCTTTCTCCCCATGCCGAAACCCATTACCCTAGCCTACTTCATGCCTATTTCTTACCCCTTTTGCTTAAAAATAAAATGATTTATGCTTCAGCATGCATCTAAACTTTGCTTTTAGTCATTTGGATAGTGGAAGAAGATTGAAACCCATCTTATTGTGATTTTTGGAAGATGCATGAAGATTTAAGGCTTTTTTTTGTGCTAAAGAAGAAGCAACACCCAAACTCAAAGGTAAACCACACTTCCCCACCTAATTTCATGAATTTAGTTGCTCGGTTTCATACCCTAGCTCCTGAGCAGTATTTTGGGGAAATGGCATGAATTGTGATTTGATTCATGGGGAAAATGATCAATTTGTTAATTATAATATTTATCAAGTGATTTGGGGATTGCTTGGGAAGGGTTTTTGACTCATGAACTAATTGAGGCTTAATTAGCTTGTTTCGATAGTTATAACAAAGTTAATTATGTTGTGTCATGTATGGGTATTGTTAGAGAAGAAATTCCCCAGATATGGGCACTGTGGCGAAAATCAGTAGTTAAGTCGGTGGAGACCTTTGAATGCTAGTTTTTGTGCTTTTTTTCCATTTTATCTTTTTCCTCTTCCACCCCATTCCCAAACCCTTTACCTAGCATCCTTCATGCCTAATTTGTTGCCCCTTTTGCTAGAAAAAGTAATGATATATGCATGTAACTACCCTAGCATGCATCTAAACTTAGGTTTAGTCATTTGGATAGTGGAAGAAGATGGAAACCCATCTTACTATGATTTTTGGAGGATGCATGGAGATTTGAGGCTGAATTCTTGTGCTAAGGATGAAGCGATGCTCGAAGTCAAAGGTAAACTACTCTTCCCCACCAATTTCATGATTTTAGTTGCTTAGGATTCATACCTCAACTCATGAGCAGTGATTTTGGGGAAATTTCTTGAATTGTGATTTGATTCATGGGGGAAATAATTAATTTGTTAATTATAATATTTTTGAAGTGATTTGGTCATGGAGATTCCATTAGGCTGCTACATAGAAACCTAAGTGACTATTAAAAAGGGGATTTCATGTGTAGGGTGTTTGACTCATGAATTAATTAAGTAAAAGGGTTAATTTGCATTTTTATTAGTTAATTCCATATTAGTTATGTTGTGTCATGGATGGGTAATGATGGAGAAGAAATTCCCAAGATATGGGCAATGTGGCGTTGGTCAGTGGTTAAGTCAATGGAGACTTTTTAACACCCATTTTTGTGCTTTTTCTTCCATTTTATCTTCTTCCTCTACCGCCCCATGCCCAAACCCTTTACCCTAGCCTACTTCATGCCTAATTTCTCACCCCTTTTGCTAAAAAATAAAATGATTTATGTGTTACCACACATCTAAACTTAGGTTTTAGCCATTTGGGTATTGGAAGAAGATGGAAACCCATCTTACTATAATTTTTTAAAGATGCATGAAGATTTGTGGCCAAATTCTTATGCTAAAGAAGAAGCAATGCCCAAAGTCAAAGGCAAACCATTATTCCCCACCCAATGTCATGAATTTAGTTGCTCAGGTTTCATACCCTAGCTCGTGATTAGTGATTTTTGTGAAATGGCATGAATTGTGATTTAATTCATGGCAGACATGATTAATTTGTTGATTACAATATTTATCAAGTGATTTTGTCATGGAGATTCCATTAGGTTGCGACATAGAAACCTAAGTGACTATTCAAAAGGGGATTTCATGTGTAGGGTCTTTGACTCATGAACTAATTGAGTTAAAGGCTTAAATAGCTTGTTTTGATAGTTACTTCCATAATAATTATGTTGTGTCATAGATGGGTATTGATTGAGAAGAAATTCCCCTGATATGGGCACCACGGTGATGGTCGGTAGTTAAGTCGGTGGAGACTTTTTAATGCTAGATTTTGTGTTTTTCTTTCTATTTTATCTTTTTCCTCTTCATCCCCATGCCCAAACCCTTTACCCTAGCCTCCTTCATGCTTAATTTCTTGCCCCTTTTGCTAAAAAGAGAAATGATTTAGGCATGAAACTACCCTATCATGCATCTAAACTTAAGTTTAAGCCATTTGGATAGTGGAAGAAGATGGAAACCCATCTCACTGTGATATTTGGATGATGCATGAAGATTTGAGGCCGAATTCTTGTGCTAAGGAAAAAGCAACGCTCAAAGTCAACGGTAAACCACTCTTCCCCATCCGATTTCATGATTTTAGCTGCTCGGGTTTCATACCCCAGCTCGTTAGCAACTATTTTGGGAAAATTGCATGAATTATGATTTGATTCATGGAGGAAATGGTTAATTTGCTAATTATAATATTTTTGAAGTGATTTGTTCATGGAGATTCCAGTAGGTTGCGACATAGAAACCTAAGTGACTGTTGGAAAGGGGATTTCATGCGTAGGGTGTTTGATTCATGAATTAATTGTGTTAAAGGCTTAATTAGGCTTTTCAATAGTTAATTCCATATTAATTATGTGTGTCATGGATGGGTATTGATGGAGAAGAAATTCCCTTGATATGGGAACCGCGGCACTGGTCAGTCATTAAGTTGGTGGAGACTTTGTAACACCCATTTTTGTGATTTTTTCCATTTTATCTTTTTCCACTTCCTCCCCATGGCCTATCCATTTACCCTAGCCTCCATCATGCTTAATTTCTTACCCCTTTTGCTAAAAGAGGAATTGATTTATGCGTAGCATGCATCTAAACCTTGGCTTTAGCCATTTGGATAGTGGAAGAAGATGGAAACCCATCTTATTGTTATTTTTTGAGGATGCATGAATATTTGAGGTCGAATTCTTGTGCTAAGGAAGAAGCAATGCTCAAAGTCAAAGGTAAACCACTCTTCCCCACCCGACTTCATGATTTTAGTTGCTCGGGTTTCATGCCCATGCACTTGGGTAGTGATTTTGGGAGAATGGCATGAATTGTGATTTATTCATGGGGAAAACAATTAATTCATAAATTATGATATTTTTGAAGTGATTGGTCCTGGAGATTCCATTAGGCTACTACATAGAAACCTAAGTGACTATTGGAAAGGGTATTTCATGTGTAGGGTATTTATTCATGAATTAATTGAGTTAAAGGCTTAATTAGCTTTTTCAATGGTTAATTCCATATTAATTATGTTGTGTCATGGATGCGTTTGATGGAGAAGAAATTCCCAAGATATGGGAACCACAACACTAGTCAGTTGTTAAGTTGGTGGAGACTTTGTAACACCCATTTTCATGCCTTTTGCCATTTTATCTTCTTCCTCGTCCACCCCATGCCCAAACCCATTACCCTAGCCCACATCATGCCAAATTTATTACCCCTTTTGCGAAAAAATAAAATGATTTACGTGCTAGCACACATCTAAACTTTGGTTTTAACCATTTGGATAGTAGAAGAAGATTGAAACCCATCTTACTATGAATTTTGGAAGATACATGCAGATTTGAGGATGAATTCTTGTGCTAAAGAAGAAGCAACGCCCAAAGTCAAAGGTAAACCACACTTCCCTACCCGATTTCATGAATTTAGTTGCTCGGGTTTCATACCCCAGCTCATGAAAAGTGATTTTGAGGAAATGGCATGAATTGTGACTTGATTCATGGGGAAAATGATCAATTTGTTAATTATAATATTTATCAAGTAATTTGGTCTTGGAGATTCTATTAGGTTGCTACATAGAAACCTAAGTGACTGTTCAAAAGGGGATTTCTTGTGTAGGGTTTTTGACTCATGAACTAATTCAGTTAAAGGTTAAATTAGCTTGTTCCGATAGTGAATTCCAAGTTAATTATGTTTTGTCATGATGGGTATCGATGGAGAAGAAATTCCCTTGATATGGGCACAGCGGTGAAACTGGGTAGTTAAGTCGGTGGAGACCTTTTAAGGCTAGTTTTCATGGTTTTTTTCCATTTTATCTTTTTCCTCTTCCACCCCATTCCCAAACCCTTTACCCTAGCCTCCTTTATGTCTAATTTCTTGCCCCTTTTGTTAAGAAAAGTAATGACATATGCATGTAACTACCCTAGCAAGCATCTAAACTAAGGTTTTAGCCATTTGGATAGTGGAAGAAGATGGAAACACATCTTACTATGATTTTTGGAGGATGCATGAAGATTTGAGGCTGAATTCTTATGCTAAGGAAGAAGCAATGCTCGAAGTCAAGGGTAAAACACTCTTCCCAACCTGATTTCATGATTTTAGTTGCTCAGGATTCATATACCAACTCATGAGTTGTGATTTTGGGGAAATTTCATGAATTGTGATTTGATTCATGGGGGAAGTCATTAATTTGTAAATTATAATATTTTTGAAGTGATTTGGTCATGGAGATTCCAGTAGGTTGCTACATAGAACCTAAGTGACTATTGGGAAGGGGATTTCATCCATAGGGTATTTGATTGATGAATTAATTGAGTTAAAAGCTTAAATAGGGTTTTAAATAGTTAATTCCATACTAAGTATGTTGTGTCATGTATGGGTTTTGATCTAGAAGAAATTCCCTTGATATGGGCACTGCGGCGAAAGTCGATAGTTAAGTCGGTGAAGACCTTTTAAGGCTAGTTTTCGTGGCTTTTTCCATTTCATCTTTTTCCTCTTACACCCCATTCCTAAACCCTTTACCCTAGCCTCTTTCATGCCTAATTTCTTCCATACCCTAGTAGGCATCTAAACTTAGGTTTTAGCCATTTGGATAGTGGAAGAAGATGGAAACCTATCTTACTGTGATTTTTGGAGGATGCATGAAGATTTGAGGCTGAATTCTTATGCAAAGGAAGATACAATGCTCAAAGTCAAAGGTAAAACACTCTTCCCCACCCGATTTCATGATTTTAGTTGCTCAAGATTCATATCCTAACTCATGAACAGTGATTTTGGGGAAATTTCATGAGATTCATGGGGGAAATGATTAATTTATTAATTATAATATTTTTGAAGTGATTTGGTCATGGAGATTCCAGTAGGTTGCTACATAGAAACCTAAGTGACTGTTGAGATGGGGATTTCATGCATAGGGTGTTTGATTCATGAATTGATTGAGTCAAAGGATTAATTAGGTTTTTCATTAGTTAATTCCATACTAAGTATGTTATGTCATGGATGGGTTTTGATGGAGAAGAAACTCCCTTGATATAGTAACCACAACACTCGTCAATGGTTAAGTTGGTGGAGACTTAGTAACACCCATTTTCATGATTTTTTTTCCATTTTACCTTTTTCCTCTTCCTCCCATGCCCAAACCATTTACCCTTGCCTCCATAATGCTTAATTTCTTGCCCTTTTGCTAAAAAAACAAATGATTGATGTTTGTAACTACCCTATCACTCATCTAAACTTAGGTTTTAGCCATTTGGACAATGGAAGAAGATGGAAACCCATCTTACTGTGATTTTTGGAAGATGCAGGAAAATTTGAGGCTGAATTCTTGTGATAAGGAGGAAGCAATGCCCAAAGTGAAAGGTAAACCACTCTTCCCCACCCCATTTCATGATTTTAGTTGCTTGGGTTTCATACCCCATCTCGTGAGCAGTGATTTTGGGGAAATTGCATGAATTATGATTTGATTCATAGGGGAAATGGTTAATTTGTTAATTATAATATTTTTGAAGTGATTAGTTCATAGAGATTCCAATAACTTGCTACATAGAAACCTAAGTGATTGTTGGAAAGGGGATTTCATGCGTAGGGTGTTTGATTCATGAATTAATTATGTTAAAGGCATAATTAGGCTTTATAATAGTTAATTTTATATTAATTATGTTGTGTCATGGATGGGTATTGATGGAGAAGAAATTCCCTTGATATGGGAACCACGACACTGGTCAGTCATTAAGTTGGTGGAGACTTTGTAACACCCATTTTTGTGACTTTTTTCCATTTTATCTTTTTCCTCTTCCTCCCCATGCCCAAACCATTTACCCTAGCCTCCATCATGCTTAATTTCTTCCCTCTTTTGCTAAAAAAAAATGATTCATGCGTGTAACTACCCTAGCAAGCATTTAAACTTAGGTTTTAGCCATTTTGACAGTGGAAGAAGATGGAAACCCATCTTACTGTGATTTTTGGAAGATGCATGAAGATTTGAGGTCAGATTCTTGTCCTAAGGAAGAAGCAATGCTCAAAGTTAAAGGTAAACCACTCTTCCCTACCCGATTTCATGATTTTAGTTGCTCGAGTTTCATACCCATGCTCCTGAGCAGTGATTAATTTGGGGGAATGGCATGAACTATGATTTATTAATGGGGGAAACAATTAATTTGTAAATTATAATATTTTTGAAGTGATTTGATCATGGAGATTCCATTAGGCTGCTACATAGAAACCTAAGTGACTGCTGGAAAGGGGATTTCATGTGTAGGGTGTTTGATTCATGAATTAATTGAGTTAAAGGCTTAATTAGCTTTTTCAATAGTTAATTCCATATTAATTATGTTGTGTGATGGATGGATATTTATGGAGAAGAAATTCCCTTGATTTGGGCACCATGGCGCTAGTCTGTAGTTAAGTCAGTTAAGATGTTTTAACACCCATTTTCATGCATTTTTCCATTTTATATTCTTACTCTTCCTCCCCAAGCCCAAACCATTACCCTAGCCTACTTCATGCCTAATTTCTTACCCCTTTTGCTAGAAAATAAAATAATTTAAGCATTAGCACTCATGTAAACTTCAATTTTTGCCATTTGGATAGTGGAAGAAGATGGAAACCCGTCTTACTATGATTTTTGGAAGATGCATGAAGATTTGAGGTCGAATTCTTGTGCTAAAGAAGAACCAACGCCCAAAGTCAAAGGTAACCCACACTTCCCACCCGATTTCATGAATTTTGTTGTTTGGATTTTAATACCCCAGCTTATGAGCATTGATTTTGGGGAAATGACATGAATTTTGATTTGATTCATGGGAAAAATGATCAATTTGTTGATTATAATATTTGTCAAGTGATTTGGTCTTGGAGATTCAATTAGTTTGCTACATAGAAACCAAAGTGACTGTTCAAAAGGGCATTTCTTATGTAGGGTTTATTACTCATGAACTAAATTGAGTTAGTGGTTTAATTAGCTTGTTTTGATAGTGAATTCCAAGTTAATTATGTTGTGTCATGGATGGGTATTGATGGAGAAGAAATTCCCTTGATATGGGCACCGCGGCAAAGGTCGGTCATTAAGTTGGTGGAGACCTTTTAACGCTAGTTTTTGTGCTTTTTTTCCATTTTATCTTTTTCCTCTTCGACACTATTCCCAAACCCATTACCCTAGCCTCCTTCATGCCGCCCCTTTTGCTAAAAGAAGTAATGATATATGCATGTAACATTCTAGCTTGCATCTAAACTTTGGTTTTAGCCATTTGGATAGTGGAAGAAGATGGAAACCCATCTTACTATGAGTTTTGGAGGATGCATGAAGATTTGAGGCTGAATTCTAGTGCTTAGGAAGAAGCAATGCTCGAAGTCAAAGGTAAACCACTGTTCCCCACCCAATTTCATGATTTTAGTTGCTCAAGATTCATACCCAAACTCATGAGCAATAATTTTGGGGAAATTTCATGAATTGTGATTTGATTCATCAGGGAAATGATTAGTTTGTTAATTATACTATTTTTGATGTGATTTGGTCTTCAAGATTCTAGTAGGTTGCTACATAGAAACCTAAGTGACTAGTGGGAAGGGGATTTCATGTGTAGGGTGAATGATTCATGAATTAATTGAGTTAAAGGCTCAATTAGCTTGTTTTGATAGTAAATTCCATATTAATTATGTTGTATCATGGATGGGTATTGATAAAATAGAAATTAAATTGATATTAGCACCATGGTGATGGTCAGTAATTAAGTCTGTGGTCGACTTTTTAATGCCCATTTTCATGGTTTTTTTCCATTTTATCTTCCTCCTCTTCCTCCCCATGCCCAAACCCTTTTCCCTATCCTCCTTCATGCCTAATTTCTTACCCCCTTTGCAAAAAGATAAAATGACATGTGGGTGTAACTACCCAAGCATGCATCTACACTTAGGTTTTGACATTTGGATAGTGAAAGAAGATGGAAACCAGCCATACTATGATTTTTGTAGGAGGGATGAAGATTTTAGGCCGAATTCTTGTGCTAAGGAAGAAGCAACACCCAAAGTCAATGGTAAACCTCTCTTCAACCCCCTCCCACCCACCCTGATTTCTTGATTTTAGTTGCTTGAGTTTCATAATCTAGCTCATGAGTAGTGATTTGGGGGAAATGGCATGAATTAAGATTTATTCAGGGGGGGGGGGGGATAAAAAATTTTCAAATTATAATATTTTGAAGTGATTTTGTCATGGAGATTCCATTAGGATGTTACATAGAAACCGAAGTGACTGTTAAAAAGGGGATTTCACGTGTAGGGTGCTTGACTCATGAATTAATTGAGTTAAAGGCTTAATTAGTATTTTTAATAGTTAATTCCATACTAATTATGTTGTGTCAGGGATGGGTATTGATGGAAAAGGAATTCCCAAGATATGGGGAACAGGGCACCGGTCGGTGGTTAAGTCAATGGAGACTTTTTAACACCCATTTTTGTCCTTTTTTCCAATTTATCTTCTTCTTCTTCCTCCCTATGTCCAAACCCTTTACCATAGCCAACCTCATGCCTAATTTCTTACCCCTTTTGCTAAAAAATAAAATGATTAATGCATTACCACACATCTTAACTTAGGTTTTAGCCATTTGGGTAGTGGAATAAGAAACCCATCTTATTGCAATATTTGGATGTTACATGAAGATTTGCGGCCGAATTCTTGTGCTAAGTAATAAGCAATGCTCAAAGTCAAGGGTAAACCACTCTTCCCCACCCGATTTCATGATTGTAGTTGTTCGAGTTTCAAACCCCAGCTCGTGAGCAGTGATTTTTGGAAAATTTCATGAATTGTGATTTGATTCATGGGGGAAACGATTAATTTGTTAATTATAATATTTTTGAAGTGATTTTTTCATGGAGATTCCAGTAGGTTGCTACATAGAAACCTAAGTGACTATTGGAAAGGAGATTTCATGCATAGGGTGTTTGCTTCATGAATTAATTAAGTTAAAGGCTTAATTCAATTTTTCAATAGTTAATTCAATATTAATTATGTTGTGTCATGGATGGGTATTGATGGAGAACAAATTCCCTTGCTATGGGAACTGCGGCACTGGTTAGTCGTTAAGTTGGTGGAGACTTTATAACATCCATTTTTGTGATTTTTTTCAATTTTATCTTTTTCCTCTTCCTCTCCATGCCCAAACCATTTACCCTAGCCCCCTTCATGCTTAATTTCTTGCCCATTTTGCTAAAAAAAGAAATGATTTATGTGTGTAACTACCCTAGAATGCATCTAAACTTAGGTTTTAACCATTTGGATAGTGGAAGAAGATGGAAACCCATCTTTCTGTGATTTTTGGAAGATGCATGAAGATTTGAGGCTGAATTCTTGTGCTAAGGAAGAAGTAATGCTCAAAGTCAAAGGTAAACCTCTCTTCCCCACCCAATTTCATGATTTTAGTTGCTCAGGTTTCATACCCCAGGTCATGAGTAGTTATTTTGGGGAAATTATATGAATTGTGATTTGATTCATGTGGGAAATGTTTAATTTATTAATTATAATATTTTTGAAGTAATTTGTTCATGGAGATTCCAGTCGGTTGCTACATAGAAAACTAAGTGACTATTTCAAAGGGGATTTCATGTGTAGGGTGTTTGATTCTTGAATTAATTGAGTTAAAGTCTCAATTAGCTTGTTTTGATACTTAATTCCATATTAATTATGTTTTATCATGAATGGGTAATGATGGAAAAGAAATTCTCTTGATATGAGCACCACGACACTGGTTAGTGGTTAAGTCGGTGGTCGACTTTTGAACGCCCATTGTCATGGTTTTTTTTCCATTTTATCTTCTTCGTCTTCCTTCCTATGCCCAAACCCTTTACCCTTGCCTGCTTTTTGCCTAATATCTTGTCCCTTTTGATAAAAAAATAAAATGATCTATGTGTTTAACAACCCTAGCACACATCTAAACTCACATTTTAGCCATTTGGACAGTGGAAGAAGATGGAAACCTATCTTGCTTTGATTTGTGGAGGTTGCATGAAGATTTGAGGCCAATGTGCTAAGGAAGAAGCAATGCCCAAAGTCAAAGGTAAACCACTCTTATCCATCCAATTTCATGATTTGAGATGCTTGTGTTTCATACCCCAGCTTGTGAGCAGTGATTTTGGGGAGATGGCATGAATTGTGATTTGATTCATGGGGGAAATGATTAATTTGTTAATTATAATATTTTTGAAGTGATTTGGTCATGAAGATTCCATTAGGTTCCTACATAGAGACCTAAGTGACTGTTCAAAAGCAAATTCCATGTGTAGGGTGTTTGATTCATGAATTAATTGTAACGCCCCTCCTCCTTGGAGCGTTACTAGTGGTAAATTCAGAGAAAATTTTGACAGAGTCTCCCCTAATTTACCACTATTATCCTATATACAGCATGCTAAACCACAATAATTATATAACAAATATGCAAATATAATATGGCCACCTCTAGGCCCTACCATTTTCTACATAAATTTTATAACTGCCGCCTTCAAAACACGCATCGCCACAACACCCACAGACTAAGATCGAGGTACACTATATCCTAGCTGTCAAATCATAAACACCCACACAATAAAATGACATGTTGTAAAACTAAGTAATGATACATGTCTCATATACATTCAAAATCCATCCAACAATATATATCATTATACATCATGAAAAGGAGTAAAGCCTCTACTGGTTCATGGCCTAGCCCTGTCGCGAGACCCAACACCCTGTTGGGCTCTATCCTCTACTTGTCAGCTAAAATTTAAATAAAAGGGTGAGTCTGGGCAAACTCAGTAAGTAGGTAAGCGGAAAAATATGACTATAAATAATATAATAAACAATGGCAAATAGAGTAATAAACAAAGATATAAATAGGCAAAACATGTCATGCCATATGCAGGATGACATAGTCAGTCAGTGGCCAAGTTCATTAAGATTTTAGTATTAACATCTCATTAATTATTTCATACACATACTCATAATGATATCGTATACATAGTTAATTGGTCAATACCAACTCGAATACCGATACGTCATACTGCCCATTTGTATTTGTCAATCCATGATTACCTCTTATACCTGTATATGCCAACAAGGCCACTCCTCGCCACATGGCGGATATAGATTGGCTGCATGACCATCATAAAATACATAAATGAGCCACACTAGGCTCTGAGCCAATCAGGCGCTAAAAATAAATTTTACCGGCACTCCTGGGAGCATTGAATACATGTACATAATTTCTAAAATAAAATTCTTATTTACCATGTTATAAATATCCAA